>JAKCPI010007526.1:0-108041 GCA_023213315.1 Euborellia annulipes
TACCAATCATTTGAAATATACGTGGGTTTAAATGGCTTCAGATGCCGAAAAAGACCTTAAATATATTTAAAAAATCTGATTTTCTGGGGCCTAAGGTCCAGGGTTCGCAGCCCGTTCCACGCGAAAAATTTATTTCAATTGAATTGAATACCAATCAATTGAAATAAAAAAGGACGGGGGTCTAAATAGCCTCAGATGCCGAAAAAGACCTTAAATAAATAAAACTAAAAAGCAAACCTGTGGGGTTGTAGGACCCCCGGCAGGAACGAAGTTCCTCACGCCTTTTCTTCAACTCAGAAAATAATTTAATATGAATATTATTTAAATAGACGGAAAGCCAAGACTTCGGCGAGCAATTTCCCGCCTACGGTATATATTCCATGATAGATAGAAGGAAATAAAAAGAAGATGGGCGTGGCTTCGCCAAGTCTTCGGCTAATCTCGCCTTACTCCGCCGTCGCTCGGGCGCTGGAGAAGCATTTTTGTTAGGAACGCATTTTTGTTAAATTACATTTTCTCCCAATTCACCCTGCGTAAGGCCCGTTAAAGAATTTCGTTCCAAAAAACTCTGTTTTGAATCTATAGGGTTTAGTTCAGTTCATTTTTGTACTACTCTCTTTATTTTATTAAATGTTTATATTAAAGTAATCTAAATAGTTTATTAAATACGGACTAAGATCACAGGTGGCTGAGTGCCCGGTGGCATAATGCAAAGTAAGCACTCCGGTTCGGAGTTCATTCAACAACTAGAGGGCATATTTGATCCACCAACAAAAATAATTCTAGCATAATATTTGTTAAATTTAGATAGACAAACAACGAATATTATTATAATATCTGTACCGATCGGTATCTTTAAAACTATCAGATAATTTAAAAATTTAATTCTCACATTATCGAAAACAATAAAATCTTTTTAACCAGATTAGAGTTTTTTGGGTCAAACTCCTTCTTTTTGCTGATTATAGTGTAGTATTATAAAACAAAAATAATAAATGAATAAGGGAAAGTCTTAAAGCATATTCTCATAACATAATACTAATAATAAGTTACATTAAAAAAAAAAAATACGAATTAACAAACGAGAAGAACGTTTTATTTTTTTTTTTTTAATTTAGTTGTTCATTTTGTAGGTTATTAATTACTTGATATACATTTATTCGGTCACGTTCACACGATAAAATGCCGAGAATCAAGGAAATGTTAGAGGCCTTAGCATAACTTTTAATAAATTATTATAAAGGAATATAAAAAAACTCTGGTGTGACTGGTCGCACAGCACACAACTTCCTCTTACCTTCCGTAATCAAAAGTTGTGTTCTGTGCTTATCACACCAGATTTTTCGTGTCGACATATATTTAACTTCCGACAGTACGGATTTCAAGATGTAAAATTTATAAGTATGGGAAAATATTTTTATTTTGTCATCATGGCAACAATTTCTCCTATTATTCCTATGAAATACAAGAGTAAAATAGTCTTCAGAAGATTTCATTGGCAAAATGAGAATATACATTTTAAAGTGAATCTAAAAAATAATTGATTTTTGAATTTTAATCAAAATCATTAGAGCAAATTTTGAGAAAATCGAAAAATTGAAAAAAATACATCATAAGCACAAGTACTAGTTCATTTTGGCTAATTTTTATAAAAAGCTTATTTTCACGTCTCAGGTGGCTGCCTAATTTAAATATAAAATTTCAACTTACTAGCTTTTTTCGTTCTAGAGATATTTTGTTCACAGACAGACAGACCATGTCGCAAAAACCACATTTTTGGTTCAGGGGACCTCAAAACGTGTATATCCGTCAAAATCTCGACATCGAATTTTTGACATGAATCCAATACTTTCTCTCTCTATATATTAACATTTATAGAGGTAAGAGAAAGTAATAAATTATTTATCTCATCTTCTGACCTATTAGTCAATGATTCACCTTTACTCAATTTCTAGTTCTGATCTCTCTTATTTATTTTATTTATTATAATTTATTTAATGACAATTTTGTTAGAGAATATCACGACGAGCATGATTATATCAATTCGATGACATCAAATTGCAAATAAAAAGTTTTTGGAGAGTAGAATTAACTCGCATTTGGAAATATTATATCATAATTTTTTTGACTGCTTTCTTTTTTTTTACCATTTTTGGGCAGATCAAATGGGGCATTAATAAAAAAAATTTGTTTGCATATTTCTATATTAAACCTGCTTTAATCTTGTTTTCTTTTATTTTAAGAAAATTCTAGATAGAATATTTTATTGCACTAGCCAATTTATCATCAAACATTTACATTTTTAGGAATTATTTATCTCTTAATCCTATGCATAAATAATGAGAGCTGCTATGTTGAGAATAGTCCTAATAATAAACACCAAATTTTTTATTTTTCTTATAAAAGAAATAAAATTGCTTTTATTTTATCTACTCCCTACCGGGAATATTCCGGCGGGCCCTCAAATATATTTAAGGTTATATTCACTATATATTTAATTTTGCTACACTTATTCAAAAAAAAAATGTTTATTATTTTAATAAATATCTTTATAAATTACTAATCTACTTTTTTTTTATAATTTTTTACCTTAAATTTAATATTGTGGGGCTACGTCACTCCATATTTCCTGGGCCTAAATGTGTTTCCAGTCCAGCTAATTATATATAAATAACACAAGGTTAAATTTCAAATTTTTTTTCCTTTTTTTAGCTTATGTGCATAAGCTTTGAAACTTAACCTTGTGTTATTTATTTATCTATAGTTAGATGTTAATTTAATTAAATTTAAGAATGTTTCAAGTGCCAACCGTGAATTCTTTGGATTAGGCAAAAAACACTTAACCTACGAGTTAATAAAAATGAGTTTTTTTTTACATATAATTAGCTATCTGAGGGATAAGGAAACTTTTGTTTAATTAGCAACTTAATAACAAAAACAGGATTGTGTTTTCTAATTCCACCTCTTACAATTGTTAGTTAAACCTTATTCCGACCTTTGGACCTTTTTTAACAAACTAAGAACTGAGTTCTTATTTAATTTTTAATATTTAAAAATTAATTTATGATTAGCTTAACTAGAACTGAAAAGACTCTAAAGTTATAGTTAACTCAAAGTCAACTAGTTTATCCGAAGGATATCTAGTTAATTAGAAGTGAATCTACCAAAAACTTTATAAATTTAACCAGATGGGTTATTTCTAGATTTATTAATTACATAACAATTATTTCACTTTCTCTTACCCTATATTTTTTTTAAAATTTGGTACAATAATTTACAAGTGTTGAAATATTCTCTATTTATATTTTATATATAAAAAAAAAAAACTAAATTTTATTAAAAAGTAAAATTCTAAATTACACAAGAACGAAAAAGATAAACATAACCCTTTACTAGTTATAAATTCAAGACAAGTAAATTTTATTTTTTTTATTTAAATGAATTTGTTTATTTTTTAAGTCACGTCTTAAACAAAGTTAGAAAATTTAGATTTATATATTTATAAAAGATAATCTAAAAATTAAACACAAATCTCTCTTTCTAAAAAAAAAAGAGAAAGAAAGGGAGAGGGGGATGCAAGTGAAATGTAAAAAGTTATTAAATTATTTACTTAAATTAAGGAAGAGAGAAAGAGAGAGGGTAGAAAAAAATACAGCCTGAGTGTGAAAAAAAAACAACTTTAGATATCTTTTTTTTTTTTTTGACGTTAATGTTTTCATTAATTTGTAATGCAATTAAGTAATAAGTTGAAAAGTTTATATCTTCTAAAGGGATGGAAGGATGGGAGTTTGGGGCGGGGTGGGAGGGGGGTGGATACGTGCCAGGGACCAAGTCCAATTTAATATTTATTAAATGAGTTTGTTTGACCCTTGAGAGAAAGAGATAGAGAGAGAGTGGGACTTTGACTTTTTTTTCCCTCTTTTATTTCCAATACATTAATAAAGCGTCTTGGATGTCTAATAAATGACAACTGTCTGTGTTTGTTTCTATAATACTTGGTTTTGGTATTCACTTTTTTTACTTTTTTAATATACTAAATAAAAAAATATTTTTCTGAATTCTAAGTTAATTATCATCATGTCATAATAATCCGACTGTCTTTTTAGATTTAATATTACTTTATGATGGATTCTTTTCTAAAAGAAAGATATTTTGATATACATGTACTATCTATTGTTTAGGCAGCTTAGGCAGCCCAAATGGCACACACTCACTACCTTTTTCTTACTTATGTATACCGATATACTATATATTTAATAAATGGAGAGAGAAAGTATTGGATTCATGTCAAAAATTCGATGTCGATATTTTGGTGGATATACACGTTTTGAGGTTCTGAATAAAAAAAAATCTGGTGTGACTGGCGCACAGCACTCAACTTTCTCTTACCTTCGGTAATCGAAAGTTGTGTTCTGTGCTTGTCACACCAGATTTTTTGTGTCGACATGTATTTAGTTTCCGACAGTAGGGTACAATTGAATTCAAGATGTAAAATTTATAAGTATGGCAAAATGTTTATATTTTGTTACCATGGTAACCATTTCTCCTATCTTTTCTATGGAGTACAAGAGTAAAGTGGTCTACAGAAGATTTCAATCACAAAATGAGAATATACATTTTATTGAAGATCTAAAAAAAATTGATTTTTGAATTTAAAAAAAAATCGTTGGAGCATGTAATGTTAAATACATTTTTTTTTTTTTTTTTGAATAATATCAACAATATATTTCTTTAATTTCTGACTGTAGCTTTTTATTCCATGAGATGTCTTTTGATACGTAAACATAGCCATCTATTTACATCCATAAAAAATATAAAAAGTTGAGGTTAAATTGCTCTTTTATTGACAAAATTCGTTGTTTGAAGTTAGCAATTTTTCAAAATATGATATTATAATAAAATAATGGCGTTATTTGCATGCTTTATGCGATAATAATGTAATATTTAATTTTCATTCATTCCATTGACTGTTGATGGGTTATAAAATTGATTCGATAAACCATCAAAATCTTTTTATTGATCCCACAGCCCTTGAATCAAATTATTATTGTAATTAATGTTAATGAATGAAATTTCGATTTTCAAATTTCACTGAATTTTATGGATTAATAAATGATCCGGGAGAAATTGATTGTAAATATAAAATGATAACGATTTCTTTCTAAACTAGTATCGTATGATAATTTCCGTTTCTTTTATTAACTCGTCGATATTTTAATATAAAGAATGCTTTCCAAATTAACCGGGTTAATAAACACAAGAAAATTATAATAGAAAGAAAATTTGTACCCCAATAGATTTTAGATTTTACACTACTGAAATAATCACATATTCATATACATATTTACTTTATACTGTACATGTGATATAAGATTAGTATTAACTTTGAACCAGGGCTGGATCTAGAGGGGCGGGAAGGGCATGTGCCCCGGGCGGCAGATATCAGCAGTGGCGTCATTTGGGGGGGGGGCAGGGGGAATTTCCCCCCAAGGGGTCTGATTTTTATAAAATTTTATATTATTCTAAATAAAATACTTCAAAACATATCTACGAGTTTACAAACAGTACAAAATTAAAACGGTAATTAATAAAAAATTTTAGTGACTCAAATTTAAAGAAGGATTAAAATTTTAAAATCAATTGGCTAACAATTAGTTAAAGTGACGGCGCTACAGAGGGGGCGCCATTTGGTATCCAAATGGCTTAAATAAAATCATCGGACTGCCTGGGATCCGAATCCCCTATACAAGGCAGGCGCGCTACCAACTACGCCAATCCCGAGGGCGTTAATTAGCTTTAATTAATTATTTTAATTTTTAATATTTATTTTACCTGGCAACGGAGAAGAGCGACAGTCACCACAATCATTGAGATTAAGCGATGCCAAGTGCGGCTAAAGTTGGGGATTTGAGCAATCAATAGAACGTACCTCGGTAGCCTGTACATTGTATATATATTTAAATTAATTCAATCCCTAAATAGCCTATGTAGAGGTTTCCCAACCTTTTGAAGTCCACGGCACCCCAAAGGTGCGTTGGGAATAATTACACACTAGCGGCACCCTTCCTTTTTTCCCTATCAAATCGAAATTTTTTTCCACCCTGGGGCAAATTTTTTTCCCTTGCGTGAAAATCATTTGACCTTTTTTTGGCAAAGCTTAATTTTTCCGATCTACGGAAAATTTTGCCGCTTCCATTTTAATCATTTGACCTTTTTTTGGCAAAGCTTTATTTTTTTGCCTCTTTATTTTATTTTTTTATCTAAATATCTCGCGGCACCCCTTAGGCATTCTCGCGGGACCCTTGGGTGCCGGGGCACACCGGTTGGAACCACTGCTCTGTAGGGTTTAAAAAAAAAAATTTTAATTTTTTTTTAATAATTTTTCAAAATAAGTTACAACTTCATTCAACTAATAAATAAATAAATAAAAATTTATTTCTGCATTACATTAAGTTGAGTAAATTCTCTAGAAATTAGATACCTCCTTAGGAAACCTTAGGAGACTTCCCTTATACTTCAGATAGCTAATTATATGTGAAAAAAACTCATTTTTTTAAAACTTGAAGGTTAAGCGTGTTCTTGATTACTATATCGATGATTTGCTCTCTGATAAATTTGCAAGTTGGCTATAACTGAAGCAATCGGCCCTTAGAGGGTTAGAAAGAACAGTAGATTAACTCGTAAAAACAATTGCAATCCACGTTTATAAAGATTATACCACAATAATACATAAATTTAATTTAATTGAATATGACTGCAAAATTCTCACTTGGATAGACTCCAGTTTCCTGTTCCCTTAAGGGAGTTATGGATAATCATAAATCACAAAGATAGATTTCTCGAAGGTGGTCACATCAGACTCCAATCCTTTCTAATTTCTAATCCTCCTCGGATGGAGCCAGCCACGTTAGACTCACCTGGGAAAGCTTAACACTCGGTGCGTCCTGGATTACATTCCACTTCTAATCTCACTAAAGAACCTCCTTCTTTTTCTTATTTATTTTTTTTTTTTGCCTTATCCCCGACGGCAACCATTCAAGCAGAAATCAAAAACCTACTTTGACTTTCAATTGATAAAAAAAAGAGAGTCAACCAAACATAACCAAATAAATGTCTCGGTTTTTTTATTCTATTGATTTAAAAATATTATCGTTTTAATGTGATTTATTATTATAATCTCGAAATTAAAAGCGACTCTTGTTTGTATCATTCATTCACTATACAAAATAAAGCTTACTAAGGGAGAATGAAAAGCGTGTGAAGTAAAAATATTTGGACCACTATTTAAAGGGAATTTAAATGCGATTAACAACCCGACTTTGTTTCTAAATTTTTCAAAGCGAGCCCTTTTTCCTTACTTGAATTTCTCCTTGATGGCTGATTAATAAAGAAAAAAAATAGCAGCTAGTTAATTATTTCAATTCATTAAGGCCACAATGCTGACGTTTCGATCTTTATCAAGACCTGAAGATGATCTTGATCGAAAAGTCAACATAGTGAGCCTAGCAGCTCGTTATTATTTCAATTCATTAAGGCCCACTATGCTGACGTTTCGATCTTTGTCAAGACCTAATGATCAGGTCTTGATCGAAACGTCAGCATAGTGGGCCTTGATGACTTGAAATAATAACAAGCTGCTAGGCCCACTATGTTGACTTTTCGATCAAGATCATCTTCAGGTCTTGATAAAGATCGAAACGTCAGCATTGTGGCCTTAATGAATTGAAATAATTAACTAGCTGCTATTTTTTTTCTTTATTCCACTAGTCTTCATCCACATCTGTAATTTCTCTATAGAGCGAGCTTTAATTTTGATATTTAAAAGATAATTAAATTTCTTCTTCTCCCCTCTCTACCCCTGTAGCCTAGAATTTAGAGATATTGACAAATTAATAATCTAATAATCTAAAAGCCAAAGGGGTGGGTGGTTTCGAATCCGCACCATTTAATAAAATATTTTGATAAATTCACCCACCTGAGAAAAATAATAGTACAATTAAAATTGAAAACTAAGAAATACTATTGAAATATAGTAAAAAAATTTTATCATGAAATGTCAAGACATCTGTCAACGAGCTCATTTGTTTGGCTAAAATAGAGAATTCTCAAGTTCTTTTTATTATTATTAATTTATTATTATTTTTTTTCTTATCGCTTTAAGCTTGGATTACTTTTTTTATATGTATGGGATAAGCTGAAAATTTATCAATCTGCCAAAGAAACGGATTGTGTGATTGTGGCCAAATTATTGGAAATATTTGTATATATTATTGTTAACAACAATCAAGCAATATACCTATTATTCATTTATTATTTTAAACTTTAGATTCTAAACAGCTAAACTCTAATACAAGTAAAAATAGGCAGGCCTTGGGCCTTAGCACTGTGGTAGAGTTATTGCCTCTTATGCTAGGGGTCAACGGTTCGCATCCCGTCTCATGCGAGAAAAATTTATTGACTACTAATAAATTTAAAAAAATATGGACAAAAATTTAAATCCTTGTATTCTAATTGATATTTTCTTTGTTACAGTTTCCCGAAGACAACTGCCCTCCTGGCCACTTCACGGTGGCGCATCATCCTCCTCATCGTCAACATCAGCAAGAAGAAGTTATCGTGAGGCTCTTTCATCTCTTCTCTGGGCACCGTATGAATGTCAGCAACGCACACAGGCAGACAGCACATCAAGCGAAGACGATGAGGAGGAGGAGGAGGTGGCTACGTCTACGAGCCAACTGCAACAGCAGCGACTTCAACGCGCGACTGGAGAACTACAAACGATTTCGAGACCGTACGTAGTCGGAGCCGGTCAGTCCGAGTCGCGGGTCTGTCCGATGTTGATCGATGTGAGTGCGTCGTCGTCTGCAGGCGGCGTGTCCGTCTCAGTGCCATGTGCCAGGCTGACAGTGTCCGAGGATCAACAACAACAACAACCCATACCCCAACATCAACAACAGCCATCCAACACATCATTGGACGTGTCATCAACACCAATCCCTAATTCCCAAACACCAGTGAGGACGTTCATCTCAACTGAGGCGCAAACTGATCCACCACCGTCCCGAGATGAACGTCGTCGTGCACGACGTCAAAGACGATTGGAAAGACGTCTACAACAACAACAACATTCACCTCCTCAATTACCGGATCTCCTTAATACAACAATTATGCCACCACCGTATGCGGCGCTACAGCCACAATCTATGGTTGCTGCAGCTATACATCAGCATCCGGCTGCATTGACATCTTTACGGTTCCCGTTGCAGTTTGCACCGCCCGCCAGACGAAGGTAAGACAACACGACGATTTTTGCTTTTTTTATTAGCCATTTTTTAATCTCAGATATGACCCCCACCTCCTCCATGCCTTAGTTTGTCAAATTTGTTGTTTGTTTACACCTATTGCAAGGCATATTTTTTTTTTTTTTTAATAGCAAATTGACCCAGTTTTTTTCAAAGATACAAAAGTTACTTTTTGAATAAGATTTTCCAGTATTATTATTATTTTATAACAATTTATTAATTGTGTCAGCGACTGACAAGTTATGGAATAACATTTGGCTAGGCTTCGTGCTCCTTTCTTATTGGAGGATGCATCAGAGTGGGATACATTTTTTCAGGTGAAATTTGAAACCATCTGTTTTGAACTCGAATCACCTCATTATATTTTTTGCAAATTTCATTTAAAATTAAAGTAAATAAAATATAATAACCTTATAACCTTAACCCTTAAAGATAGATCGTCTATTTTCTTCATTATTTCTAACATTCGTTTGTTAGGTTCCATGTCAATCGCTTCCATCATTCAAGTCTCTTTTTTTCAATCGCCACATTTTTTTATAATCAAGAAATTTTGAAGAAATCTTTCACTTATAAACTTGCTAAAAGATCTAAAAAATTAGTTCAAATACTTTTAAAAGATATTATGGTTTTTGTAGAAGAAATTCGATGGCTAAGTGTAAAATTATGAGGATTGGGTAGATATAGGCAGCCAGCAAATAATAAAAAAACTCTAATTATCGTCGACGTTTCGGAATCACATCGATCCCATCTTCAGGACGATAAACTGTCGATGTTGCTTAGATAGATGCTTTTCGGTTCATACAAAAATAAATGAATAAATTTGCATATAACATTAGATGTATATGAGAATTGCAGGAGGTGCATGGGCTGTATTTTTGTTTTGTCGCAAAAGGGCCCGAAACAACAGCACTGGCCAAGATAGAAAGACTAACATTAGACCTACTCTTTTTGTCTAAGCTTGAAAATATTCCCACTTAAAGTCGAAATGTCAAAATAATTTTGTCTTAGCATTTTTTATTTTTCCAAGTTTTAGTTTATTTATGCAACTTTAAATATCTTCATCTAAATTTTACTTGCTCATTGTCATTTGAACATTTATCTATTAGTATAAAGTTAATAAATAAATATTAGCATTATTTTTACTATATATAGATATGACCGACAAGTTAAGGTTATTCTAGATAATTTTTTGGAATTATACTGGGGCGTGTTCAAATAGCTTAGTGAGTTCCCCTTCCCCAAAAATTTATAACTTATCCACTATGATAATTATTAACTCAAACTAACTCTTCACTCAAATCATTAAAAAACATATAGTCTATTATTATTAAAAAAACACTCACACTTTTTTCTCATTCACACTCACATTTACACAGTCTTTTCGGCAACTTAGGCCATTTAAGACTTTAAACGATACTCGTATGTTTAATATATCTATTGGGGGTCCAGGCATTTCTAATTTAAGCCATTTGGTATCCAAATGCCTTAAAATCATCGGACTGCCTAGGGTCCGAACCCGCGGCTTTTGGTATACGAGGTTAGCACGCTAACCCCTACACCAAGCCCCGAGGGCAAAAAAAAATATATATATAATCATACTTTTAACCTTATGCCTATTACTGAAACATAAAGTAACAAATTAATAAAAAAAAAAAAAAAAACATTCGCTTCTTCTCTCGACTCACATTACGAAAACTAATTAAAAGTGAAATGAAGTCCCCCTCCCTCGTAGCGGAGAGGCTAGAAATGTTGACAATTGTCAATAATCATAATCTAAAAGCCAAGGGTTAGTGGATTCGGTTCCCAGGAAGTCAGATAAATTTATTTAAATAATTTGGATACCAAATGGTATAAATAAATAGACTCCCTAAAATATTATATATCGTATCTAAATAATGGCTATCGTTAAAGTCTATATGGCCTAAGATGCCGAAAAGCCTTTAAAAAAATGTTAAAAATTAAATTATAAATTAAAAAATTTTTATACTTCTTTTGTTAGTGATGAAAAGTGGCTGTAGACTATGAATTGGGTATAGGAGACTTTACAGCCAAGGAATTAAATAAAAACATTCATTTAATTGTTAACCGTCGACCTTTCGGTCGTATATCGTCAAGAGGAAGGTCGTGATTTGCGACCGAAACATCGACGGTTAACAATTAAATAAAAGTTTATATTTAATTCCTTGGCTGCAAAGTTTCCTATACTCAATTCTTTTGTTTGTTATAACTTTTTACTCTCAATTCGATATAATCCAATGTATTGAACTATATTGACAGCTATTAAATAAATATAAATATTTTTACTATCACAGCTATCGTAATGTTCGGCATTTCTTATTTATTTAACAGACTAAAATTAAAATTAATTGGTCTAGGGCTAATCAATTTTTATATTCTTATTAAATAAGGCAGAGAGTTTACAGTAAGACGATATAATAATTACTCTTTTGATATTTTCTCCGTAAAAGGTGTTTATTTAGTTTGGAAGAGTTAAGAAGTTTTTTTTTTAACCTTAGGCTTTTCTAATTATTCACTCACTCACTAATCTATATCTTTTTAATAAGTTATATTATAATGATGTAATATAAACACGCCAAGAAGTTTGGATAATTTTTTTTCTTCTTTTTCAAATTAGTTAGTCTACTAAAGAAAAAAAAGAGAAAGTTTTCACCAATTTTTTCCCCGTTGACTTAACAATTTGGAAAATACGGATAATTATTAATTCATTTCCTTTTTGTTTTAGATAAAGACCCTCTTTTTTTTTCTTAATTTCCACTTCACCTTTTGAGACAAATAAATTATGCAAATTTAACTTTTGAATTGTTTTCTCAATTAAATCCATTCAAATGAATGTTTAAAAAGTTTCCTTATAAATAAATAAATAAATAAATAGATACCTGAGGCAATCTGTTTTTTTTTTTTTTTTTTTTTTTGACTTTTTTCTAAAAAGGACTTTCACTCAGCCTATTTAATATCATTCATTTTATTCTATATTAATATTATTATATTTAGTAAAAATTTGAAAGCAATTTATTTCTTCATTAATTAGTGAATTGAACACCTGATAATCTTGGAATTAGTTGTTAAATTACCTTCTCTTGATTCAGTGGCGTCATTTCATTTTTACTTTCTCTATATATGAAATATATAGAAATAATTTTTTTATTTACTTACACATAGCTATCTCAATGGAAAATATTTAGAAATATTTTATTTGGAATAATATAAAATTTAAAAAGATCAGTGAGCCCCCCCCTCCCCCCCTCCCGAAATGACGTCTCTGTCTTCATTTCACCTAATGATTGAATTAAATAGTATTTAATAGTTAATGTTTATTTAAAATTTTTTTGAATATATATACAGTATATAGATTAATACAAAAATGTGATCTATAATTAAAAATTCCCCTAATAACTGCTTTATATTTTAGATAATAATTGAAGAAAAGGGAGGGGGGGATTTTTTTTCTCACTTCCTCCATTGATAGCATGGATAAGTTTAGACTCCAGATTAAAAAGTTTTCTTCGGCTTCTTATAATTAAAACTTTCCGAAATTTTTTTGTTTCTATTTTCTAGAAGCTAATGTATTTACACAATATATAAAATAAAAATAAAAATTCTAGCTCAACAGGAAATGACTTTGACGGATGGAGAGACAGACGTACGGACGGATGGCTATTAGTATATGATTAAATCTCGTTATAAATTGGCACAGGTATCCCTTCATAAACTTGACTTAATTCTTACCTTGTTCCTGGCGTAATTTTCAAACCAAAAGAATGCAACCATTAATGAAGTCTTTAATACTAATGAGAAATTTGCAATTAAAATTCAAGCGGATTTTTTTTTACCTATTTAAAGAAAATTAAATAATTTATTACTTTCTAAATAAATATTTATTTTCTCCACTTTAATATGATTATTATTATTACTAGTACTTTTTTAATTGTAATTTATGTTGTGAAAATTACTAATTATCAAAACATATATTCATAAATTATTTCTGAATTAATTTAAAATTTTAATAACTATTTATAAGCATAGTTAGAGATTATGGCGCTCCATTCATTTATACAGTAAATAGTTAGCAAGTTGTCATAAAAATGCAGCACCATTTTCTATTATAAAATTCTACAT
The DNA here is from genome assembly GCA_023213315.1 of Euborellia annulipes. NCBI lineage: Eukaryota > Metazoa > Arthropoda > Insecta > Dermaptera > Anisolabididae > Euborellia > Euborellia annulipes. The sequence goes on from JAKCPI010007526.1 coordinate 13,440, forward strand.
CATTTAAGTTAATTGTCTCTTTTTTGATGAATATTTTTTTATTATTTGAATGGTCAATAATATTGTATATTCCATTATTTTAATAATTATTCTCAACATCCGGTTCTTGCAATAGTAATTAGGCTGTTGCCGACTGTTCTCTTCGTGATAAAATTGCAAATTGATATCTGTTATTGTCAAATTTACATTTCTAATTTTGCCATCCATTAAATATATAAAACCATTATTGATATTTTTATTTTTTATTTAGATTGTCCTACAGTATACTCAAATATTGATTTATCATAGATTGAAGGAATTCTTTATCTTTTGAGAGGGTATAGTTTTTTCGGCATCTGAGGCCATACGGACTTTAAACGATTCCTATATAATTAATCACGATATTAATCGCCTATTAAACTAACTACTTTTTAACCAGCAAATGGATCACAATACAAAATATATACTTGAATTCAAGGGTTTGTACTTGTTTGATACTTCTCTTATTATATTTTTCACTATTGTCGTAATACAGATATTCAAATAAATTGAACAAAATAAAGAAAACTAATTTAACCTCCAGGTTTTTTTCCTTCAATGTCAATATATTTTTTAATGATTAAATAAATACGTTAATATGCTAGCATTTTGACACCTCTAAGGGGATTGAGCTTTTTAATTATTCATATAGGGATAGAGTGGTTACTCCGGATAATCGGCTTATAATCATAATATATGAATGTCTAATTATCTTTCATCAATTTGTTTTTTGTTTGCAATTATAGCATTCCCAGAGAGAATGCATAATTTTTTGTCGATTTTTAATAGGTTAGCAGAGTGGTTCCCAACCTTTTTTGATGTGCGGCCCACTTCTTCCGTAAAAAAAAAAAAAAAAAAACGCCGAGGCTTAGTGTATACATTTATAATTTTATATAAATATACCCTAGTACAGGGCCGGAATTAGTAGATTTTTTAGGGGTGCAAAATCTGTCTTTTCGGCAGCTCAGGCCATATAAGACATTTACGATAACCGTTATTTATGAATTTATATATATTAGGGTCCAGGCATTTTTATTTAAGCCATCTGGTATCCAGATGGCTTAAATAAAATCATCGGACTGCCTGGGGTCCGAACCCGCGACGTTTGGTATATGAGGTTAGCACGCTAACCTCTACACCACGCCCCGTGGGCTCTATTCCAAATTCATATCATATTTTTTTTTTAAGTAAATCTTTCTTTAATTGCCGCCCCCTGATATCTGCCGCCCGGGGCATATGCTCCCACTGCCCCCTAAATCCGGCCCTTCCCTAGTATATCATTTTTATCTTTTCTTACACTTCCGAGGCCCAGTTCCAATCAGTTCGCGGCCCACGGGTTGGGAACCGCTGAATTAGGAAATTTCAAATCTCCAAATAAAAAAAAAAACAAACTTACCTCTTCTTTTATTCTAAATTAAAAATTACCAGAGCATAATTTAAATATTAAATATTTATAATTTAAATGTAAAAGTAAGAACGGAAATAATGTCTATTTAAAATTTTTCCTCTTTTGAAACTCAGGTTTTTAAACACAGTGTTTAGAAATGACATTTATTATTATTATTTTTTTTTTTATATAATAAAAGAAATTTCCGTATATCATTTTTTTTCCTTTTGTAATGAAAAGAGATTGATGTAGTATGTCAGTTTAAGTCTAGTACTAATTTATGTGCTTGTGTGTGTGTGTGTGTGGTGGGTGGAGTACAGACAGGCTGGTAGTGTGCGCTTGAAAACGGCGGTTTGGTGTCAGGAGGTTGCCCGACAGCCAGTATTCGCGTGTCACACTTTCCAAGGATAACAGTACTTGGTTGGTACTTGGGAATGAATGGATAGACAGGTCTTCTTCTGAACAACACCTGAGTTTTTAACTCAACAGTCAGATCTTGATTTACCTAAAGTTCAAAATTGATTTATTATAAGATCAAAGATATTAAAATTGTTTTCCAAATAAAATTTGTTCAAAATGATTAATAAAATTTTGTATATTAGAATTATTTTCATCTGATTTTTACTCTATGCTCTAACCCTGAGCCCCAGGTCAGGGGTTCATATTGTGATTAATTACATTATTTTTTAAAATAATTTTACTCTTAGGTTTTTTTTTCCAAAAACTGCATAATTTTTGAAACAATCATGCTTTTTTGTAGTGTACGAAAGATACTCATTATTTTTATTTAATATAACAAGGGTATTTAAAATTGAATTTTTTCACTTTTTTTTAATTTTGGACACCCCTAATACGATCGCTAAATGCAAAAAACATTTTACATTATCCAATAGTTTTTTAGCTTTCATTCGTGGAAATCCAATTAATTATTAGCAAAATTATGTACAAAATAGTTAATTATGGTACATCTAAATAGTTATAAGTTTATTTCTATGAAATCTCTACTGTAGGAGAGAGCAAAGCGCCTAAAAGATAGGCAGCCAAAGTTTTTTTCACCAGACTGATAACTATTTTGTTTATAATTTCGTTAATTATTAACAGATTTTGATGAATGAATGATTTGGAAAGCTAAAGAACTATAGAATATCGTAAAAATATGTTTTTTTGTACCCAGGGATGGAAAAAATTGTATTAGGGGCATCCAAAGTTGAAAAAAAAAAACTGAAAAAATTATATTTTTCTAAACATTTAGCCCTATTTTAATCCTCTACAAAATCAATCACTTTCGTAGATGTAAAATTTATAAGTGTGGGAAATTATTTATATTTTGTTACCATGGCAACCTATCTTTCCTATGAAATACAAGAGTAAAGTGGTCTTCAGAAGATTTCAATGGCAAAATGAGAATATACATTTTAAAGAGCATCTAAAAAATAATTGATTTTTGAATTAAAAAAAAAAATCGTTGGAGCAAATTTTGAGAAAATCGAAAAACACTGAAAAACTAGTAAAGTACTAGTACTTTTTGGCCGAGTTTGATTAAAAGCTTATTTTCACGCTCCCGGGGGTGTTTAACTTAAATATAAAATTTCAACCTCCTAGCTCAATTCCTTCATGCTTAAAATTGAACAGACACACACACACACACATAGACCATGTTGCGAAAACCACTTTTTTGGATTCTGGGGACCTCAAAACGTGAAGATCCATCAAAATCTCGACATCGAATTTTTGACATGAAACCAATACTTTATATATATATGTATATTAACATATACATATAGGTAAGAGAAAGTAATAATGTGATACTAACTTACCCCAGATGTTCGTTTGGGATTTAAGAATTTTTCTTATTATGAATTTGTATTTGTGTTTGATTGGCCCCTTGCCCTGGGCTGGAACTAGGAGATTTTTTAGGGGGGAGGGGGGGGGCAAAATTTAATTTGCAGCCCCCTCCTTAAAATTTTCTATACAAAATTCATATCATTTTACCTTTTTTTTTTAATTTTAATAATCTTTCTTTAATTGCCGCCCCCTGATATCTGCCGCTCGGGACACACGCACCCACTGCCTCCCCCTAGATCCGGCCCTGGCCCCTTGTGTCATTAATTTATTCATTTTACATTTATTTCCTTATTTTTTAGAATTTGTTTTTTAATATTATAAGCGAAAGTTGTGTATTCGTTTCAAGCCGAATTTTTTTTTCAATATTTTTTATTTATTCTCCAGTGACCTCGATTTTTTTTTTATTATCATCTTTTTGTAAATTTTTTTTTTTTTTTAAGATTTGAAACAATCACTAAGCAAATGGTGTATGACGAAGGACAATGACGTAAAAAAATAAATATTAATAATTCTAATAGTCTTACCTTTTTCATATCTTCGTTTGCTAAATAATTTTATTCAATTCATCTGTTTTTTTAAAGAAAAAAATTTAATTCTTATTAAAAATTGGAACAGAAAGTTTTTACGTGATTTTTTACAATTAGAACCAAAAAAACTTAATTCAAAAAAGAAATTTTTTACAATGATTAATAATATTTTTGGCTAAGGTGATTTAATAAGCATATAAGGCCTACTATTAGACATTTTATTGACAAAGACCATCCCTAAATCTAGGGTCTCTTAATGTAATTCAGGGACTCTTTGGTGTAGCGGGTCGGCTTTCTACAAAGAAGATCCCTGTTCAAATCCTGGGAGTAAGGGATTTTTTCATTAAATAACGTGAACACATCCTCAAAAAATGGAATATTGGATCTCACCACAATAGCCCCTTGGTAACTCTACGAGGGCCCACGGGGCTTGGAGTAGTTGGTAGAGTGCCTACCTTCTATACCGAACGTCGCGGGTTCGGACCCCAGGATGATTTTATTTAAGGCATTTGGATACCAAATGACTTAAATAAAAATGCCTGGACCCACAATTGATATATTAAACATACTTGAGTATCGTTAAAAGTCTTAAATGGCCTCAGTTGCCGAAAAGACTGTGTGAATGTGTGGGTGAATGAGAAAAAAGTGTGAATGTTTAAAAAAAAAAAAAAAAAAACTACGAGGAGGAGTTGCTGTGAGATCCTGTCCTGTGGAAGGGACGTTAAGGAGATTCCCTCTCAATGAGGCTTTCTTCGAAAGGAGTAGGCTACATGCCACCCTCTTCAACTAGGACATCCTCTTTAGCTTAGAAGAAGTTGGATAAAAGGAACCAGGTGAAACCAGAAATAAGGAATAGTTCACTAGCCAGGATCGAAAGCAGGAGGAGTCAGAGATAGGAAATAATGTAACTTCACGGGGTGCCGGTAGATGCCTACGGCCAGAGAGTTGGGTTTGAGGTGTGGGTCTTCTTGCACAAAAGCACCTCGGGTAAATAAACGGGGATCCCGATAGTAATTTCAAATAAAAATAATATGTAATTCACAAATAAAATAGATTTATTTAGAAAACAAAATTTCAAGTAATTATATTAAAAGTAATTTTCAATATTTTTGATTAAGTTATTATATTATACTGGAAATGTTTATTCAGGAAGAGAATGAGAAATTAGAGCTAGGAAATAAACTAACTTCTCATAATGTCGGAAGAAACGAAAGTAAATAAAATTTAAATCACGTTAGCTTGACCTATGAGATTCAATCAAACATTTGATTATCAAATTGAATAAATCTAAACATGGGATAATCTTTGTTGTCTTTTATTTAACATGTTTTATTTTTTTGTTTAAACTATTATTTTATCTTCAATTTTAATGCCTTGTCCCAACTTGAATAAATAAGTAAATTACAAAATTTAATATTGATGGGAAATCAAGTTGTCCGTGAAAGGACATCGTGACATCATCTAAATACATACCAATTTACATTAACGGTTTATAATCGAGATAAATATACCATAATTTATTTTTAAAATTTTCAGTATATAATCTTCAGATAGATGTTTAAAAGTATTGTACCTTCCTTTACAATAAATTATTTTCTTTTCAAAGAAATTTTTATAAAAGTCATATAAAATTATCCCTCTTTTTTTGCCATTATTTGCTTTAAAGCAGGACTTTTTAAAGTGGAGTTTGTGGGGCTCATCACAAAACATAACATCCCGTTAAGGACAATTTATCTTTTTCAAAATCTGAGGCCATTTAGACTCCGTTCCTATTTATTTCAATTGATTGGAAAACAATTACAATTGAAAAAAATTTTTCGTCGAATCCTCGATCTATAATGTAGCTCCTGAAATTTTTCTATTTTAACCAATATAATTTAGAAAAATTTCATACCGGTAACTCGGGCATGAAGTGAACATTTGACCTCTTGCACTAGAGGTAACATCTTTACCCTTTAAATAATAAACCTTCGTAATTGCATATAGAAACTCTTTGAAATTTTATTTATCTTTTGAATTTTTATTTTAAATATAAGTATATAATTTATAAGAAATAACAAAAAGAAAAAGGTGTTTGTTACGATGATTAAGGAGAGCGGAAAGTTTTGTCATTTGATTTTTTCAATTTATCATTACTTCCTTTCCCCTCCTCTCCCCTTCTCTTAAAGGCCTTGCAAAATATAAAATATACATTTAAAAGAGCATCTAAAAATCATAATTATAATTCTTAGTCTCACTAGATGGTTATTTTAATTTAAAATATTTTTTAATTATAAATTAAAATCTAAATAAAATAAAATTCAACAATCTCCCATTGAAGAGAGTTCGGGTTTATATAACGTTGGGGCTCTTAACAATCACTCGTTCGTGAATGTTCGGTTTTGTTCGGCTAGATTCGGGTTTGTTTGTCGGGGGCGCCATCTTCCCTATGTAAAACCCTCTGACCCACCGCCTCAGTCTGTGTCATGGCGTCCCTCCGTATACACGCAGTGCAGTGCACACGTCCTCGTCGTCGACAACGTCTCTTCTCTGCTCTCGTGCTGTTCCTTCTTTGCTCCTTTGCTCCAACATCTTTATTTTGAGGTAGTTTATGTTTTTATTCTCTTTATTTTCAAGAGAGAGAGATTATAAGAAATAATTCTCTCTCTTTATAATAGGGAAAGAGAGAATTATATCTATTAAACTCTCTCTCTCTCTCTCTTATATGAGATTTGACTATTTAATGACAACTAAAAAGATATCATGATAGAGAAATAAATATTTGACCTTCATAATTATTAGTGACTCATAAATAGCCTATTTTGTCTAATCCATAGCTTGTTTGTTTTTATTTTATCATATAAATTGACTTGGTTTCACTCATTCTTTGAAATGACTATAATTACCAAGTAGTTTGCCCCTCTCCCCTCATAAAAAAAAATTCTGGCGTATTATTATTATTATTTTATTTTTTTTATTTTACTAACAAATTTGAAATTCTAATTTTGGAAGGCAAAATAAACAAGGGCATTATATAAATGAAAAGTGAGATTTTATATTTCAAGTTAATGAATGAGCCATCTCACTCCTTTCCCCTAATAAGCAAGAAATAAAGTATATAAAAAAAGATATGTCTTATAATGAATAATAATAACATTTAATTAAAATTTCCCTTTAGTGTTGGAAAAATGTTGAAACTCAAGCTGCTAATTAAAAACAAAAAGACATTCATTGCCTTTTTTATTTAAATATAATGACTGTATTTATAAACATTTTAAGAAGATATTTATGATAAAATCAAACGATCAATTTCCTGTCACATAAGTGTTCGTGCCAGGTGTCTACGATGACCATCATGTCATTACATGATGTAGACCTATATATATTTATAAATAAAGAAAGCAATAAAAAAGACATAGGTCAAACGTGTTAGATTTTATTTCAAATATATTAAAAATTTTATTTATTTTTTTTATTATTGAACGAGGATGGACTAGGAATTAATGTCACCCCCACCAAATAAAAATCCTACTATATATAGACTAGATTTATACATAGGCATGTCCGTCCATGCGTTAGAATTTTCAAATGAAAAAAAATTATTTAATAATTTTTTTTTTTTTTTTTTTTTTGCTCGATTTAATTGTTTCGGAGAATAATGGGTGACATTGCTTGAAATCAGGTTTTATTTTTAGACGATGGAAGGACATAAAGACGACTTCTTTAAGTGATTATTTCTTTGTCACTTGCACTCATAATCTTCCCTCTCTTTCTATTTGGGTGAATAAATCTCAATGCATTAATCCAATACTTTTTATTTACTTTTTACTTATGAAATGCAAGTGCCCAAGTTTGAAACTAAGGTGCTATGGAAAACTAAATATATCTCGACACAAAAAATCTGGTGTGAACAGCACGGTGCACAACTTTCTCTTACTTCTTACCGAAGTGTAAGAGAAAATTGTGTGCTGTGCGCCAGCCACACCAGATTTTTTTAAACTATACGGTTATAGATGTAAATTCTGTTTTCCCATATCTCACATGACATTGAAATAAAAAAAAAAGGGATTCCTATAAATTGATATATAAAATCTAACAAATCTCTAATAAAAATATATTATTCTATAACTTAGTCTTCATTTTACAACTTTAATATCTCCCCTTCCCCTCCCTATAGCCGGGAGATTGGAAATGTTGATAAATGTCTATATTGATAATCTTAAAGGCAAGGGGTGCGGTTTTGAATATCGGGCAGTATTTATTTAAAATAAATAAATAAATGTGCCTGGACCCCCACATATATCCTATTTATCGATAAAGTCTATATGCCGAAAAGACCTTACTTACTACTGTATTTATTAAAAGAAAAATTACAATCTCAAATTATACGTATTTCGACCACTCTAATATTAAACTAGTATTGTACATTTTTCATTTAATATTTTCTACTTAAAAAAATATGTTTGACATTAAATGTTACCATCTTTCTCTATTCCTCAAAAAATAAATATTTTATGAACTCTCTACCCATTTCCTTGTAATTGACACTTGAACCATTTCATCATAACATATAACCTAGCTTATTTTTTTTTTCTTATATAACACATCACATCGTTCTTTTTTATTCTTAGAGGAAATTTAAAATTTCTCTCATTGTCACTTAAGTTTGTTTAATTTCACGCTCTAAGAGAGAGAAGCAGTAGAAGAAATAAAAGACGTAGAGTAAGCACGTGGATGAATTAGACTTGCTAGCTTGGATAGATAGATGGATGAATGGCTTATCTAACAACTGGGCGTGCAAATTCCCCTGTGAGCGACCGGAAGGAAGGGTAAGGCAGCCAAGAAGAAGAAGAACCAAGCACCCCTTGCGCTCATTTCCGCTCGCCTGAGCCTATCTCTCTCTCTCTCACTTCTCGTTTTCGGTTTCCGTTCACGTTTGCCTGAACACCTATTTATTACCTTTGTCTTTGATTAAAGTGATTTTTTTTTTTGCACCAACGGGTTAATTACAAATTGGCTTAAATAGAAAAATATCTAGATTTATTTAAAATAAATAGGATTCAATAGAAAATTATAGAAGATGGAATAAGTTTTATTTCAGTCCAAAAATAGATAAATAAATATTTTATACTTTAAACGAACGCAGGATTTCTGCCCTGCTAACCTTCATCAAAGGCAGACATTTTTACAAGTAGCCTGTCACCAGTAATTTCTAGGACCTATGTTGGTCCATGAAGTAATTATGAAAAACAGTAGTTGACTGAAATTTAGCGATCTATCAAATTGAAATAAGCGAATGCGGCACTGTGGTCCAGTAGAAGGGCATGTTGAGTACAAATCGACAAATCCGTGGTGGTGGTACCCGTGGTACCTTTTTCGCTTATTTAAATTAATAAATACTTGTTTATAAGATTATATATATATATATATATATTTATATATATATATATATATATATAGTATAAGGGTATTTTATGGCTGGTGGAATTTGTAACAGGAATGAAAGTTAGAAGAAAAATGCAGCCAGAATTTTTTCTTTAAAAATATATTTCAACAGCTAGCTGACGTTTCGGCTTTGGTCAAAGCCATCCTCGGAGGCTGCTGGTGGGTATGAAGACCAACAGCAGCTCCGAGGATGGCTTTGACCAAAGCCGAAACGTCAGCTAGCTGTTGAAATATATTTTTAAAGAAAAATTCTGGCTACATTTTTCTTCTAACTTTCATTCCTGTTATATATATATATATATATTTTTAAAGTTGAAATATTGAATTGTGTTAAAATACTCTGATCCAAGTACAGTGGTACCTCGACGAGTGCCCTAACATACGAGTTATTTGAGATACTAGCTGTCGTGCGAGCGAAGTTTTGTTTTGAAATACGAGTGAAATTTGAGATACGTGAAACGGCCAGCTGCGAAAAAGTAGCAACTGGTCGTGCATCGGAACTATTTAATCACATAATTTAAATTGCTTTGAGATACGAGCAAATTGGCATACGAGCGAGGTTACGGAACGAATTAAACTCGTATCTCGAGGTAACACTGTATTTGAAATACAAAATATAAATCTATTTCAATTACAGTATTTGAAATATATGTATATGGCCCAAGATGCCGAAAAGATAAAAAAAGATAAATTATAAACTCTCCTGATTAATGAATTCGTAATTTCTTTAGTCTTACAATTGTTAGTCAGTTTCATAATAATCATAGGCTAAAAACAATTTATCCATTCAGAAACTTTTAATTTATTCAATGTCAACTCATACAAATTGACAGACTCGCTAATAAATTTCAAACGTTTGTTGAATTTTCGAAAGTATATAAAAACTCGTCTATTTATTGTAATCCATTTAACCAAGACGTTATTGAACTCTCCCCAAGAGATAACTTTCTCATCCTCCAATTTCAATTTCCAATAGATTTTGAACCAATAAAATTACAATAACATTTTGAAAAGAGAGTAATGTAAGCAAACAAGTTTGTCGTCAAATTATATCTTCGCTTTTTTTTATTTTTATTACTTACTGCGACATAAACAAGACGTTCAAATAAAATTGTGTTTATTTCGTATAAACAGAATATAAGCTTATAGCTGAATAAATTCACTTTAAAAATATAAAAACTATCATTTTAGAATTTAAATAATTATATATCACCCTATATATTTTCATTTCGTACTCCCGATAATTCGTACCAAACCGTCGATCTTATGAAGATACGAATTATTGGGATTCTACTGTATTTTATTCTTTAACTCCGGCACATTCATCCTCTTTATTAAACTTCCTAAAAATTATAAAATTTCTAGCTGGCCTCAAATGCCTAAAAATATCTTGTGATTGGTTTTAGGGATGATATTAGTTTGTCTTTATATAGACTAATTATATCACTGATGTGATTTATGACAAACAGTGATACTTAACCCTTCCGCCGTAAGCGAGAACATTCATGAATATTATTATTATTATTTGAAATTCCTATTGGGATCCCCGTTTAGGGCCTAGTTTGAGGAGGGATTGACTCCCTCAGCACCGGCATGTAGCCTACTCCTTTCGAAGAATGCTTCAGTGAGGGTGAACCTTCCATAGGACGGGATGTCACAGCAACTCCCTCTCCTTGTAAATTTGCCCGCTATTGTGGTGAAATCCAATAATCCAATCCACTGCCTGCTTGAAGAGCATTCATGAATATCGTATAGAAATACATTTCGCACACTCATATTATTTTATAAATTTTCAAATAAAGTAAAAGCGTTTACAATAATTTTCATTATCTTTTCTTATCCATTGGTCACAATCTAAAGGAAAAATTGTTTTTGAAATTATACTTTCGCTTATTGCACGCTCTAGAGATTTTTTTTTTTTTTTTTCTCATTCACACTCACACTCACACACACATTCACACTGTCTTTTCGGCAACTTAGGCCATTTAAGACATTTACGATATCCGTTATTATTAAATTATATATATTGGGGTCCAGGCATTCTTATTTAAGCCATTTGGTATCCAATTGGCTTAAATAAAATCATCGGACTGCCTGGGGTCCGAACCCGCGACGTTTGGTATATGAGGTTAGCACGCTAACCTCTACGCCATGCCCCGAGGGCCTCTAGAGATTTGAATTCGTTGTCAGAGGGTAACCATTGTTGTTTATCTTCTTGTTATTGTTGTTGTTATTATCTCTGCTTGACCAACGATATTTATCATTTTATCATAAGTTTGCTCTCTATTTCGCTGTTATGTTTTTTTTTCCACTTAACTTGTATATGTACATCTCCTATCATTTTAAAATTATGGTACATCACGCTTCTATATATATAAATAACGGTTGTTTCTTTTTTTTAACTCATCCACTAACGAGATTGTAAAGCTCGGTTAAAAAAAAAAAATAAATTGTCTTTTTAATAAAAATCAAAAATGATAGAGAATAAGATATTACAATTGCCAGAGAGAAAGAGAAAGAAAATTAGGATTTTTTTGTTCTGTTCTCTCTCTCTCTCTATATTATTACTTTATAGCCTATATTATGCAGAACAATTTGTTAAATAATTGCAAAGATTTAGGGATAATGCGGCATAACAGGGGATAGGACGAATTTTTGAATAGATGAATATTAACGAATAGGAATAGAAAGGTGAAACAAATTTATTTCTACTTATTGCGTTTCAGGTCGATCATCCTTCTCTTTATCAGGGCAGATAAATTCCTTATTTTAGGGACAGATGCTTCCTTCAGGACTCACCGACTTAAAAAATACATAGATATTTTACAATAGTTAAAAAGAATTGCATCCAAATCTTTCCTTCTGTTGGATTTCATCATAAATTATTTTTTTTTAAAGGATTTTCAATGCAAGAACTAAATCCCATTGGAAAATGATTTAGTTCCGATCCCAACTGTTAGATCCTTAGAGAGAGTTTGTGTTTCAATCCAAATTCTAAATTGTCTGGTTGATTTTTATTCAAAATTCTGAATCAGATTGGATTTAAGGATTTCTATTCAAAATCCTGGATCACATTGGATTTAGTTGATTGCGACAATAGCGTAGCCAGGATTTCTGCTTGGGGGGGGGGGGCCCAAAAGTTTTTGAACCCCCCCCCCCCTTTTCCAAGAAACTTAAAGTGTAGAAATTTTTTTAGATAATATAATAATTATAAATAAAAAAGAACTTTTTTTTCTTGAAATAAAAAATAATTTTAATACAAAATTCGTAAATATTAGAGATTTTTTCAATTATTTATAAGTTTTTTTTTAGATTTTAGAATTTAGGAGAGTTAATAAAATAATTATTTAAAAAAAAAAATCATTAGGGAAAACAATAGGTAATTTTTTGTTTTGGAGAAGGCTTTGGGGGGGGCGGCCCCCCTGCCCCCCCCTGAATACGCCACTGGATTGCGATACTGCCTATCCCTGAATGTAACTCTCTTCCACTTAATTAATAGTCTATATTTCAATAATTTTTTTTAACCTGAAAATAAACATGCAGCCAGAAGAAGTAAAACACTTTTTAATTCTTTTTGGTCGACGTTTCCGACCTCACTCGCGTCCTCCTTCGGAAGCAAAGACTTTTTTTCTCTTTTTCGGCATCTATGGCCATTTAGACCCCGTCCCTATTTATTTAAATTGATTCAATTTAAATAAATTTTTATCTCTTGGGACGGGATGCGAACCCGCGACCCTTGGTACGTACAAATGACCAGCATAATAGCCACTACACCAAGGCCCGAGGGCTAAATATAGTAAACATATTCACGTAGGTCTTATTGTGTGCGTTATCCAATATATATAAAATAAAACTAGGCCTATATTTTTAATAGCATCGTTCTTTGTATGGGAAGAGCCCTTTGTTTAGTTGCTTTTTCCCCAATCTTTGGTCTCAAAGAAAGACGCGATTGGCGTCCGAAACATCGACTAAAAATAATTATAAAAAATTAATTAAAATTTTTTTCAATTCCTCTGGCTGCATGTTCCTTTCCAAGTAAAATACTATTCAACAGCCATAATTTTATTAATAAATAATTTTTGTCTTAAACAGAATTTTATTGAATAATAAAAAGAACTGAAGAAGTAGCTTAAAAATTATTCATTAAACACTTTATTTATTTCATTTTGTAAATATTAACTTTACAGTCAAAAAAGTTTCTATATTTATTAATTGATAGCCTTAATTTGACCTTGACCCATTGAAGAGACAAAACTCTCACAATTGAATATTTGAAAACGTCCACCTGTTTCAATTAAACAAGACAAAAAAAAATAATAATTACTTTTGCTGGTAGATTGAACCAAATATTTTTTATGACTTTATAAATTGAATGTGAACTTGCATTATAAATCAAATTGACTTCAGATGCAGGAAGTTAAAAAAAAAAATCTTTTCTTATTCCGATTATTTTTTATTCATCATTCTTTAAAATGATTTTTTTCCACCAAATAAGCTAAGTTAGTTGGAATTTCCTTAAAAAGAAGAGAATACCTTTTAAACGTGTCAGCTGGTTCGAATTGATTATGCTAGCCACATCAGCATTTGATTCTTTTTAGAGCAATTTTTGATCAGAGTGTATGTGAGTATGTGTGTGTGTGTTTGTATTTTGTTCCTCTGGTTGGATTACCTGCCTGCTTGACTTGACTTGTTTCTTTCTCCATCTCTCTCTCTCTCTCTCTCTCTCAACTCTGAAAGGCCGAGTAATTGTATTCTAGAAAGTTCGATCACGACTAAAACCAAGAGGCAAATGCGAAACACACAACAGTTTCAAATCATTTTCTATAACAAAAAAAAAAAGGAATCTTGTTATAAAAAAAAAATCTGCTTTCAAATGAGATCCACCAATCTTAATAATAATTCTTATATTTTTCTCGAATTATTTAAGATAGGATATGAAATAATAGAGGATAAGAAAATTTGCTGATTCTCCGTTAGATCAGATGAGTTGTAATTCTAGTATAATGATATGCGATACGGTAAAAAAAAAATTATAGGATGATAAAAGTGAGTTTTATATTAATCCAGTTTTAATTCTATTCCAAAATTTCTCTCTCATAAATTTAAAGATGTGATTTGAAATTTTGATGAAAACAAATTTAGAAATTGAATTTTTTTTTTTTTTTTTTGCTTTGGAGGCCATTTAGACCCCGTAGCCAATTCAATTAAAATAAATTTTTGTTGCATGCGACGGGATCCTAGCCCCTGACCCCTAGCACAAGAGTCAAGAACTCTACTACTGTATTATACACCAGGGAAATTTATTTGCCTTGAGATTTTTTTCCATATTACTCATGGGCCTATTTCTCTTTCATATAGCCTATAATACAATTTTGATTGCAATCTCTAACACTTTATGAATAAAAAGGAAATTTTAGAAAAAAATGCAGCATAAGTTGTTAATTAATTTAATTAATCTCTATATAATATATTCTTACAAGTGGTAAAGCCCGCCCTCGGCTGGCTTTATCGCTTGCCAGGGGAATGCACCCCCTGCAACTCCTTGCTCGCCTTCGTGGAGCAAATGCATCAAATTTATTCTTTCCCACTCTCCCTCTCTTACTTAAAGATTTAAATTTCTTTCCCTAACTCCTCTTCCTGTAAATCTGGCCATTCAGCGAGAGAACACACAAGGACAGGAAGTCAGCCCCTAGCCCATTATATTATAGTAAGATGATGATTTGATAAGCTTATAATTACATTCCGATTCTGATTTCAACCATTTAAAAATATTTATTTTATTTAGGGCCATTTGCTTCGTTTGTAGTCAACTAGAAAATGTATCCGATCGATAGAAAATCATAGATATAGTAAACAAGAACACCCTTACCTTTCAATTTAAAAAAAAGAAGCTTTTTTTCACATATAATTAACTATCTGAGGTATAACAAAAGATTTGTGAAGTTAGCAACTTAATAAAAGTTCATCTATAAAAATTATTAAATATTAAAATTAAAAATAATTAATTAAAACTAATGAAATTTTTAATTTTTTAAAAATGTTCAAATAAGTAAGGCTTGTGTTCCTGATTTCATTCCTTATTTAAGCCGAACTTTGAATCTTAGCTAACTAACTAGGGCATGGACTCTTATTTAATCATATGATTAGCTTAATTAGATGTGTAAAGACTGGAAAGTTATAGTCAAACAGCTTATCTTAGGGATAGATAGTTAATTAGAAGTGAAGAAACTGGCTCTAAATTGTGTATTAATGATCACCTTTTTTTTGTCATCTTTTGTTCCTCTGGAGGTTTGATATTTCGCGGGAGATAAATTTGTGAGGTCATTCTGGAAATAGATACACTATTATAAAAGGTCAAATTAATTTTCTATTAACAATATCTTCCATTATAAATTATTAGAATCTTTTGAATATTTAACCAATCCTTTGAATTTGATGTCACCCTTAATTTTAAATATTTAATTGCCTTTTCTAAAAAAAGGAGTGAATATTTTCTAGTTCTGACCTTAAGAAGTTCTTCGCAAAGAGAACGGTACTTCTTCCATAACATAGATTATTAGAGAGGGCCCGGATGGAAATTGAAGATTAGGTATCTATCTATCTATCTATGAATATTCAGAAGGAGAGGTTAGGGACTGAGTCCCCTAAAGGCAAAACCAAAATTATTCTGGCTACGCTAATGGTTTTTTTTTTTAACACTCACACTTTTTTCTCATTCACACTCACATTTCACACAGTCTTTTCGGCAACTTAAGCCATTTAAGACTTTTTACGATATCCGTTATAGAGATTAATATACATATTATGGGTCCAGGCATTCTTATTTAAGCCATTTGGTATCCAAATAGCTTAAATAAATTCATCGGACTGCCTGGGGTTAGCACGCTAACCTCTACACCAACCCCCGAGGGCACGCTAATGGGTTGATATGTCTCTAATAAAATAATTTGATTTTCGGTCTAACTGTGGTTTATTTGTAAAAATTACAACGTTTCAGCCACTCATTCCATGGCCTTCTTCTGGTACATTTAGCTAAGATTATAAAGGTTGTCACAGATGTAACAACCTTTATATTCTTAGCTAAGTAAATTTTTTTTTATATAAGTAATTGAAAGTTTATTTAAAGTAGATACTATTATTGCTTCCCCAACCATAAGTATAAATCTCTCGAGTACTTTTGGTAAATAATTGTACTTGTTACTGGAAATTAATACTTGATACAGTCTGCGCCACAAGTGCTTGATGTGCTCGTGAGTGGAGACTTGAGCTTGGTCAACAAAACCAGTATTTTCAAAATAAATTAATCATCTTTTTTTGATGAAACTGAAGAGGAAACGCTACTTTTCGGAAAGTTTTGGTTGCCTAGGTTCAAGGCTTAACTCTCGAGAACATGTGTGGCGCCAACTGTACTAAATACTTCCAGTATTTTTCATAAGTACTTGCTTCAGTATAAATCTACATAATAGGAACTTTTATTTATTATTTAACTAATTTCTTTGTTCAACGTCATTGGCTTTGTGATTTAATATCCATCCGGCTCTTAAAAACAAAAATGTTAGATCTCTTTCATTTAGTTCACGTTATACATATGTTAAGGTATTTTGATTCTAAGTTATTTTTTTCCCTAGTATCCGGTATTTAAAAGGAAGGAAATGTAACTCATCCTGACTCGTGCCACACACACAAACAAGTCAGTGACCTTCCATTTAATACCTCTCATCCCTTTCACATTTAACCCTTGACTTTTTAAAATTATTATTTCACTTGAAATAAAGTAGTAGATAAAAATGGCGTTGAATTAGTGATTTAATAGCAAAAAAAAAGGAATTGTAAAAAAAAGAGAAAGTAAAGAGGGGGTTAGATTTATTTGACAAACTTTTTATGAAATAAATTATCGAAAAGATTTTCTAAAGTTTTTTTTTTTTTATAATGAGGATAGTTATGAGGATCGAATACTTTACAAGCTTGTCCGTATTTCTTGTATAAGCTCTTTTGATATATCAGCTGGAAGAAATCTTTTGTACAAATTTTTTAATGTTCGAATTGGACTAAAAATTAATTTATTTTTTTTATTTAATAGTCTAATTTAGATTTTGATTTTTTTCTCATCCGTTTTTTATTTTCAATTATATTTGTTTGTGGGAAAATAATTTTTTGTTAAATTGAGGATAAAATGATAGAAACTCAAACCACGATGTCCCCAATAATAAAATAAATAAATAAATAAGATGATATTTCTCTTGATTTGTTTGTCTACTCGATTGAAACCAAATAATATTCTAATCCGAGTCAATTAACTGCAAAGTTACGATGCCCTCGGGTCAAAAACGTGCTACTCTCTTCTCTTCGGCCTACAAAATTCATACAAATACGGCATGTTTGACCTAAATGAGAATAAATGCTTACTGTGCATCTTCAAATTTCATTTATAATCGATAAAAATTACGATTATAAATAAAAATTTGCCATAAAGCCATTATTATAATAATAATAGAGAAATTTTGATGATTGATATCATCTTCATATATATAAATACATGTATATAGTAGTAATCAAATCACAGATAAATTTTTAATAGATGATTTTAGTGCGTGATTGTTTATATCTCAATAGATTCCTTGGCGCCAGTAAAAAAAATACCTAAGTCCCGGAAAAGTTATAATTCACTGACGTTAGTGACATATAACTTATACAATATAAACCATAAATTATCTATTATTAAAATATGAACTGAATCAGCTATAAATTTTTTTCTCTTTTCGGTACCGAAGGTCACAAAATTATCGATAAATGCTAAATGATAACTCATTTATTTAAGTTAAATTAAAAAAGTTCCATCCCCTAAAAGGGAAGCTGACCAAAGACCCTTAGATTATATAAACAATTGGGGTAGTAGTATAACTAAAATATTCATTGTATTTTTTTATTTATTAAAATCTAATAACTTTCCCAAACATAATTCTATAAATACAAGTATTAAAAGGTTGAAAAACTATTTAACTTTAATTTTATTTTTTGAGAAATTTTATTATTAAAACCCATATCGTTGATTGAATGATTAAAATAAGATAATTATTATTAATATAAAGATTAGGGTGTTTATGTCTATTTAAATTAGTGTTTCAATGATAACCGGTAACGTTAGGTACAGTGAGCGCCACAATAAAGTCCCCACCTGATAGCTATAGCCTTAAGTATATGATATAGTATATGGTGTATAATTAAATAATTTTAATGACAGAAAAGGTAAAACGAACTGGTACAGATGATTTTATTTTACCTTTTCAAATTTAAAATTATTTCACTATATACCATATACTTAAGGCTCTAGCTATCAGGTGGGGACTTAATTGTTGCACTCACTGTACATTTGTTTTTTCTAACAGTGAATTTATTATGAAGAATAAAAAAGTAAAAAGCCCTTGACCTATGGCTCAGAGGTAGAGCATTAGCTTCTGATGCCAAAGGTCGAGGCTTCGCAGGCGAAAAAATTCATTTCAATTTTATTTGATGGCAATTGATTGAAATAAATAGAGACGGGGTCTAAATGGCATCTGATGCCGAAAAAGACCTTAAACAAATTAAAGTAAAAACTTCCCACCCCTCTCCCGAGGCCGAGAGGTTAAAGATAGTGACAAATGTCAATCGTGATAATCTCAAAAGTCAAGAGGTTTGGGTTCGGACCCAGGACAGCCAAAGCAAAATTTATTTAAATCAACTGGATACCAGTTGGATTAAATAATATATTTTATTAATAAATTATAAATTCATTGAGAAGTCACATTTAAAAAAAAAAAAAACCCTTTTCGACTCCAGAGGCCATTTAGGGGTTATTACTTTATTTACATAATTTAAATACAAAATACCTAAGACTACCGGGGACGTTCGAGAAGAATAATACCATGTTAGGCACGAAATGCACTACTATAAATAAATGTATTGACGATTTCTAAAAAATAAAATTGATCGATTATTGGTTGGCAAAACTGAAGTAATAAATAAGAATTCAGTATAGGCCTATATCTCTATCCGAGTAAAAATGATTAAAAATGATCGAGAGATCCACAAGCCCTCAGCTAGTCCGCATAGTGAATCTTTTAGGGATACACACGCCCACACCAGGAACACACATTTTTCTTCTGGCCACTTTTGATCTACTGTGTGTGTCCCTAGGGCCGGCATGTGGATCCCTGTGTGGCCCTAAAGGTTGACTATGCAGACCTGCTGAGGGCGTGTGGATCCCTCGATCATTTTTAATCATTTTTACTCAGGTAAAAAAAATAAAAGTTTATCTTGAGAGGTGTAGTTAAATAAGAAAAAAATAATAAAATATTTAATGAAGCAACCAGGGAGTAGGAAGGTTGGTGCTTAACCCCCCATACCCAGGAGAGAGTAAAAATAAGACATTAATTTATGAACTTTTCAATTAGTTATTTTAAATATTATTAACCATTAAACTCATACTTAATACCCAACAGGAGAGTTCCTTAAAATACATCATAACTCCCCCTCCCTTTTCCAGATTCAAATTCCGTGTACCAATAATACCAATCAGATAAGTAAGGAAATTGAATAATAAATTTTTTTTCTTTTCTTTCAGGTAAAAAAAAAAAAAAAAATCAGCTATAATCCAACCCAACTAACTTCATTCCCTTTCGAGTATATGTAAGTAGAAGTGATTTTCTTTAATTACCGACTCTCTCCTTTACGTGTACCGTATCTGATGTCCCGATTAATTATATGGTGATCAGAACATTTCATCTTATTTTTTAAGATGGTTCATTTTTGTTTGAAAAAGAAAAAAAAATTTTGTTGTTGGTGATTTTCCTCTTCTATAATAGAATAATTTGATGACCATATTACATGCAAAAGATTACTAACTACATCGACTTATTATCGACATCTGTCATAATAATAATAATCATTCATTTTTTTTTTTTTTTTGTTTTGTTTTATCATTAAAAAATAATTTCTAAAGTATATTTTTTTTTAAACCTCTTGTTTTTGGTTGAGTAACTTAATAACGTTATTTGCCTTGACGAAAAGTTTAATCAATTTAAAAACTTTTTAAAATTAAACATAAGTTTTATTTATTAATGAAGAAAAACTTTGATGATTAAGATTAATTGATTTTTAAATAAATTCATCTTTCATGTTTAGTAATTTTATGTAGAACACACTCTCTGTGGGACCAGTACAGCAGTCCTAAATTATAAATAAAAGTACTCTAAGTAACTTTTAGTCCTTCCACCGATATCCAATTCCAAGAATATGGTCATGGTATATTTATCTGCAGGGTCGTAGGGCATTTTTGACTTTTGAGTAAGAAAAACTGATTAATCCAATAGATTTTTACGGGTTTATGGGAGTTCAACCACAATAATATTAAAATTTTATATAATTAATATTTACCAAATCAAACAGCCGAGGAAGATAAGGGTGCCTCCGGGAGTCCAACCAGGAATATGTCTTTTGATAGGGCATGCCTCCTCAGCATCCATATCTTTTTCGGATGTTTAATTTGGTAAATATTAATTTTGTGAAATCTTATTTATTAAAATTTCAAAGATTTTTTTTTAACCCTTTTCGCCTACATAGGCCATTTATTTCTTTATTTAAATACTTTTTAAATACAAGTACCTATGGCAACCAGAGGGCGTTCCAATTTAAAAAATTAAATTTTACCCCCCCGAAAAAACTTACCCCGAACCTTTAGTAGTGTTAGCATGCTATTTGTACAAAGGGTCGCGCGTTCGTATCCCGTCCCAGGCGACAAATTTAAATTGAATTGGCTACCAATCAATTTAAATAAATAGGGACGGGGGTCTAAATGGCCTTAGATGCCGAACAAGACCTTAAATAAAAAAATAAAAAAATTATAATTTTAGCAATTGACTGGATCTTTCAGAAACCATCCCCCTCGAAAAGATTTTCTTATTCCCGTGTTTATTTATATTAGCAAGTTATTTTTTTATTAAAAATACTTTATTCTTAATTAATAATTTTGACCTTTTAATTTTTTGCATAAAGTAACACATTTTTTAATATATCAAAAGTTGGCTTGACTTTTATTTGAAAATAATTTTCCTATATTTTAGCCATTGTCATAATTCCTGAACTAAGAGACATGGGCGTTGCCTTTTGTTAGTTCAAATAGAAAGTGGCATTTTTGCCTTTAGAGTAAATAAAACTGAATAATGCAATAGAGTTCTACGGTTTATTGATAGATACCCATACTTGTATTTAATCGTATAACTTTTTTGGGATTATTATTTTTTATTTATTTAAGGCATTTGGTTAATAACCATTTTCCCACTCATGGAAAAGATAATTGAAATGAAATAATACCGACTATATGAATATTATATATAAACTCTATGAGAGTAATAAAAGATTTTCGACCGTAGACGAAGTTGTGATTATTTCATTGTTTTTATAAAAGAAAATGAAAATCTTTATTGGAAATTTTCTAGGTTTGAACCATGAAAGTTTCCATTAAAAAATATATGGTCTAATATTTTTTTTTAAAAACAATTAAATAATCCCAGTAGAAAACGCATCGGTGGGACTTAATATTTCCCCTCACTATAGGGGAGAGGGCGGGACATTGGGACACGAGGCACATTGGGACATTCGAATTTTAGCTCTACTAAATGTGCCCATTTTATTATAGAAAATTTTTTCTTAATAAAATGGGTACTTAATGCACCCTAACGGTCAAAGAGTACAACTCAAACTTTATATTTAGTAGAGCTAAAATTCGAATGTCCCAATGTGCCTCGTGTCCCAATGTCCCGCCCTCTCCCCTACGTATTTTGTAATTTTTTTTTTTTTATTAAGGTAGGCAGTATTTTGTAAATTAAAATTAAATTATTAATATAATTAATTTATTGTTTTAGATTTAAAAGACAATCTTTTTTCTTGTATATAATTTATTATTTTCTTAAAATCAGATATATAATACACTTGGCGTCCTTAACTTATGGATCAGAGATACCAAAGGCCAAGGGTTCGCATTCCGTCCCAGGCGACAAAATTTATTTCAATTGAATTGGATACCAATCAATTGAAATAGAGACGGGGTCTGGCCTGCGATGCCGAAAAAGACCTTAAAATGAATTTTAAAAAATACACTTGGTTATCTGTTTCATGATATTTATTAATTATATATTAACTTTTTTTCACACTTTTTTCTCACACTCACACACACACACATTCACACAGTCTTTTCTCGACAACTCAAGCCATATAAGACTTAATACAATAACCGTTATTGATATATATACATACCCAAGGGCTATTAACTCTTTAATACCTATTTAAAAATTGTATCATCAGATATTTCTGAGGATAATACATGGATGTCCTAATGTGTGTTAATTTATAATTAATAAATATCTTGAAATATCAATAGATAACTGAGTACAGTTGTTTGCTTAATTAAATTTAATTTACAAAAGAGTTATTAATAAAATAAATAATTATAAGTAAAAAATCTATATAAACAAAAAAAATTGTTAAGATTATACTGTGATGGGGGTTTAGTTGTTTTTTTTTCTCAAAAATAAATTTTGGGATTGTTTTGAATTTCTTGTCTTCGACAAATCCTCTTTAAAATTATGTATGTAGATCTAGGAATGAATATAAAGGCCCAATTCGTGTTCATTCATAAAAATCTCGCATTGTCAATTTATTTTGATCACAATACCACCTTGCACGTCTATGAATCGATAAAAAATTTCTTTCTCGTTACTTTGTGTTGGACGATTCTATTTCACGAAAAATTGAGAAATTTTAAAAATTGATTGACAATAAAAAAAAAAAAATAAGAATCACTGGATAACAACAAGAGAATTTAAAATAGATAGAAAAGCAGAGAAGAAGCTAAAAGGAATTTTGACTTGAAATTGCTTTGGGGGAAAAAATTATTATTGATAAAAAAAAAAAATAAATCGTTCGTAAAATTCAAAATATTTCCGCCTCTATTTTCTTAAAAAATATCTTTTCCATCTTTGATAAAAAATTTTATATCGACGTAATAGAGATAGTATATATCCGAGTATATCTCAATTCTCTTCTCTATTTTTATTAAAATACAGTATGTTATGAGTTTATTATTACACATAAAAAAAATTGCAAGACTAAATAAATATAAAACGAAAACTTTTTAATATAAAAGTAAAAAGTGTTTTTTTTTTTTGTTTTATTTAATTATTTGAAATAATAAATTCAATTTTTTAAGTTTACAAATAAACAAGCTGAAATACTTGTTGAGTTAAAAAATATAATAGATTTCATTTTTTATTACCGATCGTTACTACGGGGGGGGGGGGGGGGGGGGGGGAAGAGATATTGCAATGGATTGCAGATATATGTCCACCTTATCGTAGGAGGGCGAAGGGTTCATTCTCCCACCTGCGATTTTTAAGGAGTTAAAAATAAAATCAGAAAAAAACAAAATCAACTTTTATCAGATTTATTATTATTTGAGGGTCGACGTTTCGGACGCCATTCGCGTCCTTTCTCAGGACAATCAATCGTCAAGAAAAAAATACAGTTGGACTAATTGGTACTTTAACGAAAACTGAAATCGTACATGGAATAGACCTGATACAATTTCAATAGATGAAAAACAATATATTCGATGGCATTTCTTTAAGCCTCTTAACGATTGATTGTCCTGAAGAAGGACGCGACTGGCGTCCGAAACGTCTACAATCAAATAAAGAAAATCTTATAGAAATTGATTTTATTTTTATCTGATTTTATTTTTCCTGGCTGCCATCCGCTATCCTTATACATGTTAATTTTTATTTATATCGATCAGTTTTATTAAAAAGAATAATTAATAAATTATTCCATTTAATCTCAATTTTTTACTTACTCTTACCTAAATATGTTAATATATATATGGAGAAAGTATTCGATTCATGTCAAAAATTCGATGTCTAGATTTTGATGGATATAGGTCGTTTTGAGGTCCCCTGAATCAAAAAAAAAGTGGTCTGTCTGACTGTGTGAGTGTGTGTCTGTGTTCAATTTAAAGCATGAAGGAATTGAGGTTGAAATTATATATATAAGTTGAAGGTAAAAGAAAAGTTGTGTGCTGTGCGACTAGTCACACCAGACTTTTTATAACAATTTTCAAGTTAGCTATATTTTTTATGAGTTCTCATTATTTATTTGTAAAATCTTATTAACATATATTTCCTACCATACTGTAAGAATTCGCCTATCGCCCCCCCCCCCCGAGGGGCTATGGGAACATTATTGTTATAGAAACTCCTAAATAATACCTTTTTTCGAGTTAGATTGAATTATAATTATCTCTATCTTTACCTGGGTCACTTGCAAGTTACGACAGGTCGCAGGTGGCGCTGCCTTGAATTGCCTAGCATCTAGCTAGGATCCATAGGGCCTTCAGTAGTGACTGTGTCACTCAAGAGAGAGTTTGGATCCGTGTCAGTGTTTCTCAGTGCATTTAGTGTTGTGGTAGCCATTGAAGAGAGCAGTCGCGTTAGCGTCGGTCTCCCACAAAAAAGCCAGTTTCTCCTAAGATACGAGTCCGATTTAGGTAAATTTCTTCCTACTTCTTATTTTAATATTATTTTAATTATTTAAAACATAATTTATGAAAATATTTACTTTTAACCTAGAAATAACTAATTAGTCTCTAAATCATCGAGTGAAATCGAAGCAATTTATGTTAACATTTAAGTTTTTTTATGAGTTTGTGAGTTTATTTTTGATTGTGGGTTAGGATATTTTCTTTTTTTGATACTCATAATCTTAATATAGAAAAAGTGGAAGAGTTAAAGTTAGAAAAATACAATAAACTCGCCTATTAAAATATTTTTAATGAAATTTCTCAGGCCATTCAATTATTTTCTTTTCTTGTATATTTCGAAAATAGATTTTCAAGAATTGATACCATTTTTTAGCTCTTATAGCCTATGCAGTATTTGATATTTATATATAAATGTGTATTTTGAGGGTTATATATTTTCTTGAGGGAAACGTTCGTATAATATTATAATGGGATTCGCCTTACGAATATTTAATGAATGAAATGAGAGAAAAGAGAAAAAAGTCCATCCATAATGGACCATTCCATTCTCTTTCTCTCTCTTTCTCTTTCCTTCTTTTCATTAATATTAATAGATTGGTTTATTTTTTTCCATTAATTTTACAAAAATTCGATGTCGAGATTTTGATGGATATACACGTTTTGAGGTCCTCTGAATCCATAAAAGCGGTTTTTCGCAACATGGTCTGTCTGTCTGTGAACAAAATATTTCAAGAACGAAAAGAGCTAGGAGACTGAAATTTTATATTCAAGTTTAGGTACCCCCTGGCACGTAACACGAAGCTTTTGAACAAAATGGGCTAAAAGTACTAGAACTTTACTGATGTACTTTTTCAGTTTTTTTTTTTTCGATTTTCTCAAAATTCACCTCATTGATTTTGATTAAAATTCAAAAATCAATTATTTTTTAGATGCTCTTTAAAATGTTTATTTTCATTTTGCCATTGAAATCTTTTGAAGCACTTTTTACTCTTGTACTTTTTTTTTTTCTTAAACATTCGCACACACATTCACACAGTCTTTTCGGCAACTTAGGCCATTTAAGACTTTTACGATAACCCGTTATTTATGAATTTTTCTATATTACGGTCCAGGCATTCTTATTTAAGCCATTTGGTTACTCTTGTATTTCATAGGAAAGATAGGAGAAATCGTTGCCATGGTAACAAAATATAAATATTTTCCCATATTTATAAATTTTACATCTTGAATTCAAATGTACCGTACTTTCGGATATATCTCGACAAAAAAAGATCTGGTGTGACTATTTATTTATTCAAAATATTTTTTTTTTATTTTTTTTATTATTAAATCACTTTCTTTTGTATTAACGACCTCATTAAATGCATCCTTAGCTTTGAAGGTAGATATGATCTCATACTTTTAACAATAATGCCCTCACTTCATATTTCAAGACCTGTTGGTCGCTTCCCTGCCTCATCTAAAAATCATTGTTTACTTTTGAATTTAAAAGTTTTTCACTTGAAAAAAGAGGGTAGTTTTCAAAAGTCTATTTCACAAAATTTTTTTAATTGGGTGGGGGGATAAAAATTTTAATTTCCCTCGGGGGGTTGGGGGTTTTTTATTAGCTATATAAATTATTATACAAAAATTAATATTTTTTTATTTATAAAATGATAATCGCAATTTAATTAATTCAGAAATTAAATTAAAATTTTTCATAATTTAAAATCTTTTCATTGTATAAGAGGGGAGTAAGACGAATGTTAGCGTTAGCTCGGGTATCTCTTAGTTGCATTCACTTAGTCATCTTTGAGTTAATAAGCATAACTAATCAGACAAAAAAAAACCTGCAAAATTTTTCCATGCTTTATTACTGATTATTAATAAATAAGCCGGAAACTAATTTTAAATTTCCATTAGAGTGATTTTGTATTATATACATGGATACACATTTCTCTCAAAATTAGATTTAAATTTTTACTATTGCTCTTTGAAATTTTTTGTCGTATGATTCATTCACGTGATGGCCACATTATGACTTGATTTTGCTAATGCATTCTTCTGTTCGTTTCCCATACACATTCTCTCTCTCTCTCTCTTTTTTTTTTATGCGAATACAGGAGGTGATACGACTCTTAATAATTCGCTTGGGAAGTGGATTTCCTTATCATAGGACTAGACGAGATTTTGTAAGATTATTATTGTTATTACGTACTTAGCTTATAAATAATGAAGAGATTATTATAAAATACTTACCCATCTTTCTTACTGTCATGTAATTGATATTAAAGATAAAAGAGAAAAATTTATTTCAATTTTATATCATCAATGTATATAAAGAAAAACTCGCCTATATTTTTATTTTTTCTTTATCTTACCTATATATTGTAGAAAGTATTGGTTTCATGTCAAAAAAAGGGTTTTCGCAACATGGTCTCTCTGTATATGTGTGTTTGTTCAATTTAAAGAATGAAGGATTTGAGCTAGGAGGTGGAAATTTTTTATTTAAGTTAGCCACTACTCTGAGGCTTGAAAAAAAGCTTTTGATCAAAATCGGCCAAAAAGTACTAGTACTTTAGTAATGTACTTTTTCAGTTTTTTTTTCGATTTCCTCAAAATTCCTTCCAACGATTTTGATTAAAATTCATAAATGATTTATTTTTTAGATGGTCTTTGAAATGTATATTTTAATTTTGCCATTGTAATCTTATGAAGCACTCTTTTATCTTGTTCTTCATAGTAAAAGAAAAACACACACACTTTTTTCTCATTCACACTCACACACACATTCACACAGTGTTTTCGGCAACACAGGCCATATAAGACTTTGACGATATCCATTATTGATTAATATACATATTGTGGGTCCAGGCATTCTTATTTAAGGCATATGGTATCCAAGACTTTACTCTTATACTTCATAGAAAAGATAGGAGAAATGGTTGCCATGGTAACAAAATATAAATAAATATTTTCCCATGTTTATAAATTTTACATCTTGAATTCAAATGTACCGTACTGTTGGAAACTTAATGTGTCGACACAAAAAAATCTGGTGTGACAAGCACAGAACACAACATTCTTTTTCCAAAGGTAAGAGAAAGTTTTGTGCTGTGCATTGTCACACCAGATTTTTTTTTTAAAGTAACTCAAAAAAAAATTCTCCTTTATTTAACACATTATTGAACTTTTCGACCAATTATAATTGCCACTAAGTTTTTTTTTTTTTTTCGTAAATTATACTAATTTTGTTTCATTGCATGTGAAAGTAACCTTTGTCAATTTTCAAGTCATTAAAATAGTTTTTACTCGTGGTGAGTTTCCTCTGATGTAAACGTTCACTTGTTTAGAATATTTATTAGAAATTGGTCTAAATTTGTTCTTTCTGTTGCGTTTTGTAAAATTTTATTTAAATTAGAGTACCGTGCCAACTTATAATAATAGACCAATTTTACAAAAAAAAAAAATTCATAGAAACTTTGATCGACACGGAATATTTTACATCTATTTAGCTAAAATTTTATAAAATCTTATAGAATTAACAAAAATCTATTTCCATTTAAAATAAAAATTCTTTGTATACAAATAGGCTAATTTTTTTCATATTTTTTATGGAGGGGTCTTTGATAAATAAATAATATTATTTAATAATTATTCTATATTATTATAATATAAATAAGATAACTATTATTATTAGTTCTCCCCTTCATACTATTTAAACAACAAACAGAAAAAAAAAAACTAAATATTTGAGATAAATTCATTTTTGATCCTTAAAAAAAAAAGGAAAAAATAACTCAAAAGGCACTTATTATTATATTACGAAGAGATTAGCTTTAAGTAAGTTGTCAAAAGAACAAAAAAAAATTATCTATGATGAAAGCAGTCTTTTCCTTTTTTCTTCTTAAGATAAAAAAAGATATCTCTTTTAAAAAACGGCCAATTTACAAAAGGGCCGTCAGTAGAGAAGATTCAAACTGCTCTCCTCTCGCTTTTGTTTTTTTTCTTTTATTTTCTTTTATGTGTATTGTTAGTCTGACCATATATATCAGAAAAAAAATCTAGAAGATAAATTCAATAAAGATTTTAGAATTCCTTTGTACTACAAAAATGAACTCACTATTCTGATTACGTGTCTGTCTGTCTTTACCTTAGAATTTCCAGTTAATTTATTACGGACCATTGTTTTTTTTTTTTTTTTCATATTAATAATTCAATTCTTTATTTGATTGTATTCAATGAAACGTTAGAATAATTTTATAGTATTGATTTGCAAATTACCACTGGGGCACATATCCTTTGGGAAAACACGAGCTTTCAAGGAAAATTGGGGAAAAAAATTTATTTGAATGAAGGTTTTATTTATTAATTATATGGGATGCATAAATTGTGTTTGCTGGAAGTTTTGCATCCATAATGCCCAAATCTCATAATGGATTTACAATTAATTGTTCCAGGTTACTCTATTTTTACTTTCTCACACCTTTGTAGGCCTATATATGTAATATATTGAATAGATAGTATTGGATTTATGTCAAAAATTCCGTGTCGAGATTTTGATGGATATACACGTTTTGAGATCCCCTGAATAAAAACAAAGTGGTTTTCGCGACATGATTGTCTGCCGTGTGTGTGTGTGTCTGTCTGTAAACAAAATATATAAAGAACTAAAAGAGCTAGGAGGTTGAAATTTTATATTTACGTTAGGCACCCCCCCCCCCCCCTGGCACGTGACACGAAACTTTTGAACAAAATCGGCCAAAGTGTACTAGTAGTTTACTGATGTACCTTTTCAGTTTTTTCGATTTTCTCAATATTCACTCTAACGATTTTGATAAAAATTCATAAATCAATTATTTTTTAGTCGACCTGAGGTCTAGGCCATCTTCAGAGCTGGGTTGCAATAATAATAATAATGTGCCGATATTTTATAAAAACAGCGACAACATTTAACGTGTGGTCTGCTGACAGCAAAACGTAAATAAAAAATTTTTCTTTAAGAAAAATGTGAAAATAAAAAAAAGCAAAATGTAAAAATTTTTTCTTTACGTTTTACTGTGAGCAGACCACTTGCTGAATGTTGTCGCTGTTTTTAAAAAATATCCCAACATTTGATTATTGCCAGCTGGTTCTGAAGATGGCCTAGACCCCAGGCCTAAACGTCAGCCATGATGGTTAAAATCTAAATACAAGAAAATTTGACTTGATATTTTTCTAACTCCATCACCATTATACACACATCCACAATTCTTCAACAAATAAAAAATTAACTAAATTGTTTTTTTAATTTAATTGAGTACCCCTTGGGCTCAGTGGCCAGTATGCCTGTTGTGCTGTAGTCAAGGATTCGCATACCGTCTAATGCGATTAAAATTTATTTCATTTGAATTGGCTACCAATCAAATGAAATAGAGACGGGGTCTAAATGGCCTGCGTTACTGAAAAAGACCTTTAATAAAATTTAAATAAAAATTTGATTAAATTTAAATAAAGGCTTATGTAAATCAAGTTTAGACTAGTGTTTTTTTAATCTATATTTTTTTAATAAATAAGTATTTATCTATTTTTTTTCTACCATTTACTTTTTCGGAGAAATACTGACTATATTTACCTATTTAATACCGTTGGAGCGTGGGGACTTTACAGAAAGTTTAGGGGTTACCAATCCAGGATTCAGTCTGTTTTGTCATTGCTTTACAGCAACGATCTTGGTGGCTGTTGCTCCAAGACAAATTAAATTTCTTTACCTCATTCATCATATAAAGACCACGACAATAACACAATAAATTTTCTAAACAAGTTTGTTTCATTTGAATACATACAAAAATAAAACAGCTGCTTTCTTTCTCCATTGTGGCCCCACGCACTTTGCGTGTTTTGCGCACAGGTTAATCCGGCCTTGCTTCTTACCTATTGACATAATATCATCTGACAAGATTTTATGTTGTTCTTAGATTACAAATTTCGTTTTTTTATTAGCTTTCCGCTCTCTATAAATCTTCACTCATTCCACTTCTTCTTGCTCTTTGAATAAGTAAAAAGTAAAAAAAAATTTCCTTTCCGACTTTTTGATCGATACTGTTAAATACTTATCTAGAAAATTTAAGTGAAGTTTCAAATTCTCCCTAAAATAGGGTTTCTAAATAATTATATATCGTTTAAAGTCTATATGGCCTAAGATACCGAAAAGACTAAAAAAAAAAAAAAAAAATAAAAATAATGATACAAATACTGTACAGAGAGCGCCACAATTAAGTCCCCAGCTGATAGCTAGAGCCTTAAGAATTTGGTATAGTATATGATTTATGGCGAAATAATTTTAAATTTGAAAAGGCAAAATAAAATCATCTGTACCAGATTTTACGTTTTACCTTTTCGGTCATTAAAATTATTTCACTCTACACCATATACTACTATACAATATACTCAAGGCTCTTGCTATCAGGTGGGAATTTAATTGTGGCGCTCACTGTACAACGTTTCGACTGCTTATTATGCAGTCGTCCCCATGGACCCCCTTGCTTTAGATTTCAATTTACCTCTCTGACTCCACTTCCTGTTACTCTGGCTAATCAGTGGTAAACAGACACATACAGACAGTAAGTCAGTGACTAGCGCTTTTTATATATAGTAACTATTTCACACATCGGACACCCTCTTAGCCTTTTATATATAAGTATGATGATGATAAAATTTACTCAATGTCATTCATTTTACTTTCTTTTTAAATATATAGTCAGAAAGTATCGCGATCATGTCAAAAATTCGATGTCGAGATTTTGATGGATATACACGTTTTGTTTTTTCAAGTTATCTTATTTCTTTTATTTTATTGTTCTTCTCATTTCTCAAACCTTCAAATTTTTTATGTTCATGCCTTTATCTTCATTATAGTACAATTGAGCTATAAAATTTCTTTTTAAATTGAAAATGTACCATCATTATTTGTAGCAATTTCCATTTTTTTTTTTTTTTTTATTCATAAAAACGACACCGTCGTCTTTTTAGACGTCGACAAATCCTTGGTCTTTTTTCCCTCCCAGCCCCTTTCTGAAAAAGAGATAGGGAAAGTCAAAACGTTCCTTGTTCTTGCTTCTCTCTCTTCTTTCTTTCTACACCTTTCAAAGCAACGAGGACTACATGTATTTCCTCCTTCTCTTATTCTCAGCCGAGTAGCTAGTTTGAGAAAAGGGAGAGGGAGAGGCCAATAAATCCTGTTTTCAAACACACCATCTTTCACAGTCATCGTGTTCTATGGCTCTTTTTTTTAAAGGATGAATTCACACACAGTCTGGGTGCGGAGGGGGGGGGGGATTTTCATACATATCAATTTCTATTAGCCTATAACCAAAGGATATCTCCATTTATTCAAGGGGAAAGGAAAAAATAAGTTTTTGGAATAGGGTATCTTTATCGAAGTTTTGAGTGTTTTTGAATTTGTTTTATCAGAAATTTTAAGAAGTAAAAAATGTGATTAGGGCCGGTTGCTTCACTTCTAATTAACTAGCTTTTCCTTGGAATAAGCTAGTTGACTTTGATTTTCTAGTCTTTTCAACATCTAGTTAAGCTAATTATATCATTAAATAAGTGCCCAGGTCGTAGTTAGTTAGCTAAGACCCAAAGCTCGATATAAGACTTAACCTTAACTAACAATAAGAGGTGAAATTAGGAACGCAAGCCTTGTTTATTTATTTTTTTGAAAATTTTTAAATTTTTGGTAAAAAATTAATCAATCTTAATTTCTAATCATTTTTATATTAATAGATGTAGGTTTATTAAGTTACTAACTTCACAACTTATACCCCAGCTCGCTAATTATATGTGAAAAACACTTTTTTAACTCTTAGGTTAAGCATATTCTTGTTTAATATATGAATGATTTGCTTTCAGTTGGATAAGTTTGCTAGTGGCCCTTAATCACTTGGTAAATTGACTTTTACTTTAGTATTTTATTAGGTCCAAGGGAAAGATACCTTTAGGAAATTTCTTTGCAAATTTTTATTCTCTCATAATAGATTTTCATTGCTCCTAAGAAAATGTATTTCTTAATTTTCTTATATTACAAACAACTTGAAGATGGTGTTTATCGATTTTGATATTTATCCAAAAATTTTCTTATTTAAATATTTAGATAATTTCTAATTTTACAATCGATTTAATCTTATT
This sequence comes from Euborellia annulipes, assembly GCA_023213315.1. Lineage (NCBI taxonomy): Eukaryota > Metazoa > Arthropoda > Insecta > Dermaptera > Anisolabididae > Euborellia > Euborellia annulipes. The sequence continues at coordinate 46,357 of JAKCPI010007526.1, forward strand.
AGAGATTTCAAGAAATAGAATTGAATGCCAAAAAAGATTACAATTACCCTTGTTATAGGATCCTTTGCCAATGATCATTTTTTAATAGGCTCACAGTCAAGATTAATAATTCCTTGGCTGGAAAAGACCGAGACTATTCTATCAAATTTAAATGATTAAGTTCTTAAGCCTTCATTTTTTTTTAACCCACACTTTTTTCTCACACACACATTCACACAGTCTTTTCGGCAAGTCAGGCCATATAAGACCTTTGACGATAACCGTCATTTGAATTATTTAGTATTTGGGGTTCAGGCATTCTTATTTAAGCCATTTGATATCCAAATGGCTTAAATAAAATCATCGGACTGCCTGGGATCCGAATCCGCATGATACTGTTCTTGCAGACTTTTTTCATTCGTTATATAATAAGCTTTCTCGTGTTATAGAAAACGCTCTTTCATTTACTAATATATAGTTGACATCAAAAAGGTTCTAAAATGTTTTTCTTTTAAATACACCCTCTTGAAGAAGTTTATAAACTCCCCTAACCAAGTTCATATAGGCTACTTAATGAATGAGTGTTATACTTTTAATGCCCTTTCAGATTTCGCTTAGTAGTTAGTTTCTTTAGAACACGGTGAGTTCGTGGGTCTTCGGCGACAATTCTATGTTAGGGTGGTGGCAGCCAAATGGATGGTGACTTCTGAGGGGTTTGGGTGGGCCTTTCGCCAAACGCGTAAATGCATGGGTTATAAATTTCCCCAGGCCCTTAAGCCTTGGCTTTCACATTCAGACATATGAGAACCAAAAGGGCGGATGGCAAACGACCGAGTTGTTCTCTCCTCTTCTTTAACGCTATTTAGCTCTTCTTCTTTCTTGTGTGTGCCTTTGGGGACAACGATTCTTGGACATACATACATTCATACATACATGTTCAGACAGAGCCGGATGCTGTTCCGGATGGGAATTATCAGGGCTACTAGCTAAAGGGAAAGTTGAAGATAATTAAAATTAATGGACATTAAAAAGCAAGAGTATGATAATATGTTCAATTATTTAAATAAAATTTTCTTGAATTCATTGATGTGTTTTTTTTTCTGGCTATTTGGGTCGGAGATAAGAACATATGATAATCGTTGAATTCTTGAAGGTTTTATTTTGTAGTATTATTTTCAGATATTCGGAAATAATAAATAAATATCAAACAATATTTTTTATCGGAAATTTTATTGAGATCTGGCGACTAATATTGCAATTAACAGTTTCGGTCCGTCATTGAACGATCATCAGGCCTTAAAATGTAGAAAGAATAAAGAAAGCTGAAAATTTTAGAAATACAATTTATCATATATAACATACTGTAATTTATAAAATTATTTTTATCTTGATAAGAAAAATTTTTTTAGAATATTTGAAATTACAAAAAATCAGTCCTTGAATTTTTAAATTATTTGAATCCCTGACGTTCGGTATAGTAGGTAGGCACGCTACCAACTACACCAAGCTCGAGGGCCACTTGATATTTATTTAGTTTTATCAGAAATGAAATTTAGAAGAAAACGCAGCCAGAATTTTTTCTTTAAAAAAATTATTTTAACAGCTGACGTTACGGCTTTGGTCGGAGTTATTTATTTAGGGGTAACGCATTAGGGGGGGGTCTGAACAAAACGTTACTAATTGTGATATGAGGGACCCGGGGCTTTCTCTAAGTATGATAAAACTACTAAAAGTTGAATTTATAAAATTTTTTGACAAAAAAAAAAAAAAAGGTTGAATGATTTTCACAAAATGGAGTGATCATTTGAGCCAGGAGGAAAAATTTTACTTGTAGGGGGGTTTGTTTGTATATGACTAACTGTGACATTTGGGGGGGGGGGGACTAGAAAAGGAGTTACGTATTAATAATATGTGGACGACCCCTTACTCATTTCCAAATATCTGAAAATAATAAGTGTATGGAGTTTTTATCATTTTATTTATTAGTAGGCTATAGCAGGGGTTCCCAAACTGTTTCGTCATCTATGGCCATTTAGACCCCATCTCTATTTATTTAAATTGATTGGCAACCAATTCAATTCATAGAGTATATGTACCAGAAAAGACTTTAAGAAGACAATTATTTTACTTTCATTTGCCAACATTAAAATTAAAATTTAACTTTTCTATGTTTTTACTATTTGGTAGACATCACAGATGATTTTTCTGGAGTTCAAAGGGAGATTAAATAATTGCCTAGTCCGCTCCATTAGTGAATTGGATATTTAATTTGCCTACCTACAAACATTCAAGCCCTAGTTTCTGCAGACTAATCGAATAAATAAATTAAAATTATAGTATAACGGTAAACAAGGGTATGTTAAAAATTTGCCAGCTAAAAATATTTTAAAATATTAATCATTCTGTGATTATTTTTTTTATTAATAAGAAGAAAGTTTATGTTTATAATTAAAAAGAGTCAATGACACGAGAAAAATCCAACATCTGTTGTGAAATTAGCCATGAATAATCATTTGAATTTTTTTAAGTCATTAAATAATAATAAATATTATTCTGTTTTTTATTTTAAATTTCAATCAACAAGGAGATATTCTTATTTAATTAGATTTTCATATATAACTTTCTTATAAATGGCATTATAACGGTTTAAATTTGTATGTTCACATGAATTATTTGCTTCTAGCTAGAGTAAAAAAAGTAAAAAGGAGGAGAGAGATATTTTTTGCTTTAATGATTCTGATAGTTAAAAAAGTAGTAGACTATCATATGATTAAAAAGATCTTGAATATTAACGAAAAAAATCTTGTAAAAATTCATTATTGAATTGCGATTTTGGTTGCCTATCTTCCAGTACAAAAACACTTTCGAAGATTTGAGTGCAAGATATCAATCAAATAGTGATAAATTTTTGTTTAAGAAATCGAGTTTAAGACAAGGCGTTGTAATTTATGTGGGATTGTTTACAAACTGTTTGAATAATTATGCATTTGATTAACATTATTTTTGCATAAAGAATTTTTGTTGTTAACTTTCTTGCTCCGATTTCTTTTGGGGTGGTTTTGTTATAAAATTATAGGTCCTTCTAAAAAGTAAAGTTAAAAACCAATACTTGCTCTCTATATATTACATATATAGGTAAGAGAAAGTTAAAATAGGAAAAGTTATTCATTATTTTTGATACACTATAAAAAATTTAAACTTACAATTAAATATAATTTTCTACGAGAACCGGTTTGCATCTCTTATCATATTTTAAACCCCAAACCTTGGCATAAGGTAAAGAAAGAAGAAAATATTATTTAATTCTAATAAACATATTGTTATTTAAGGTTTTTTTTGTTGTTTTGAGCTATTGTGGGACTATTTGTTTCAATTGATTGCTAACATCGTTTAAATTAATTTGTTTTTTGAATTTTATTATTTTTTCCTTTTAGTATAATTGAAGCAAATTTATTCATACTACAGTATAATGTATTACTACTATATATAGGTATATAAATAATAAAATAAATGAAATCTTTATTTAATTAAAACCACGCTAATAAGGTTTTATTATAAAGATAACATTTTAGGATGTTTAATTAATTATTATAAAAAAATTAATCATTTGACTAAAAAGGATTTCCGTTATTTTCTTTGCATATTACGTTATATATATATATATTATAATTATTAAAATCCGAATGTGAAAGAAAGATAATGAATTTGAGACAAGAGGAAAATCAACCAACCTACATGAACTGAGTGAAAGCAGAATGAATTTTTATTATTTATTAATATGATAATCGCAATTATCTTTTCATTTACATATGCTAAGCAGCTGCTGACCCTTGTTAGAAATGAAAACCAGAAAAGAAATAATTTCAAAAATGAAATAAAAATATCTGTGACAAAAGTATGTCATAAAAGTCTGTCTGTGTGCGTGTCTGCCTGGGTTCAATTTAAAGCATGAAGGAATTGAGCTATGAGGTTTACATTTTATATTTAATTTAGGCACCCCCATTGGGCGTGAAAATAAGCTTTTAATCAAAATCGGCCAAAGAGTACTAGTTCTTTACTGATGTACTTTTTCAGTTTTTATTGATTTCTCTCAAAATTAGCTCCAACGATTAATTATTTTTTAAATGCTCTTTGAAATGTATATTCTCATTTTGCCATTGAAATCTTCTGAAGACCACTTTACTCTTGTACTTCATAGAAAGATTGGAGAAATGGTTGCCAAATATAAATATGTTCCCATTATAAATTTTACATCTTGAAATTCGAATGTACCGTAGTGTCGGAATCTAAATATCAATACATGGCAACACAAAAAATCTGGTGCGACCAGTCACACCATATTTTCATTATTTAAAAGGGAGTATCTCATAGCCACTCGAGAGCCTTTCAGGTGGGCAGCGTTAAAAAATGATCTTTTTTCATCCCCTGAGGCCATTTAAGGTTGTAGTTCCATGTATATATTATTATTATAATGAATAAGATGACGTTCCGCACGCTTGTTTTTTGGGGCTACCCTTTTGAAATATAACAGTGTTTTTGGGATTGCTTAACAGAAACAATCTTGGAGTTCAGGGTCCCAAACCGACAATTCGAAATATAATCATTTTATAATCTTCTTTCGTTGGCAAACAAATGTATCTTATGTCCCTAAGAAAAAATTTTTTTTTTCATCTTAAAATTTAATTTCATTTCCTTGGTGAATTTTTACTTTCTCTTACCTATGTATATATGTAATATATATATATAGAGAAAGTATTGGATTCATGTCAAAAATTCAATGTCGAGATTTTGATGGATCTTCACGTTTTGAGGTCCCCTGAATCCAAAAAAGTGGTTTTCGCGACATGGTCTGTCTGTCTGTGTGTGGGTGTGTGTCTGTGAACAAAATATCTCAAGAACAAAAAGAGCTAGGAAGTTGAAATTTTATATTTAAGTTAGGCACCCCCATGGGACGTGACACGAAGCTTTTTGAACAAAATCGACCAAAAAGTACTAGTACTTTACTGATTCACTTTTTCAGTTTTTTTCGATTTTCTCAAAATTTGCTCCAACGATTTTTTTTTTAAATTCAAAAATCAATTATTTTTTAGATTCTCTATAAAATGTATATTCTCATTTTGTGATTGAAATCTTCTGAAGACCACTTTACTCTTGTACTCCATAGAAAAGATAGGAGAAATGGTTGCCATGGTATCAAAATATAAATATTTTCCCATACTTATAAATTTTACATCTTGAATTCAATTGTACCCTACTGTCGGAAACTAAATACATGTCGACACAAAAAATCTGGTGTGACAAGCACAGTACACAACTTTCGATTACCGAAGGTAAGAGAAAGTTGTGTGCTGTGCGCCAGTCACACCAGATTTTTTTTATTATTATTATTTTTCTCTCAGCTTCTGAGGCCATTTAAGAATTTAACATATTAATTATATTTTTACTTTCTCATATTTAATATTTATTTGACCAATGGCTACCGGGGGGACATTCTACATGCTGATTGTTGGGTGTCACTAAAATCCTTGCTCTCTTCTTTTAAATTCTTTTTTTTTATTAAGGTTTTTTTCGGCATATAAGGCCATTTAGACCCCATCCCTATTTATTTATAGTTAATTCAAATAAATCTTTATCGCTTGAGACGAAAAGCGAACCCGGGGCCCCGGCAAGAGAAACTAGTGTCTTCTCACTGAGGGATCACGGGCATTTTAAAATCTCTTAATCAAAACGAAAATGATTCCCTATTATTTAGAAAATGAAACCAAATAATTTTTGAAATTGGAATAAAAATGAAAGTTCAAACATATCTATCGGTATGCCTTGCTTTAGGATGGCTTTTTAAAGTCCATGATTTCTTCGCTCTGATTCGCTTCAGTCTCGAAGATCAACCATCCATCTATTATTATGGTCCTCTGGGTCTCAAAAAAAAAAAAAAAAAGTTTGCGGGCGAGGGTAAGGACAATCAACCACAAATTCATCCTTTTTTTAACTTCTAAAAATTACACTTGAATGAGTTTTGTTTGGAAATATTTATCATTTTTTATTAAGGAATATTGAAATTATTAATAAATTAAAAAAAGTAAGGGAATAAGGGCATTAAGCTTAAAATTCTGGGATTAAGACAACTCACCAGGACTGTAGTAAATGATGGATTAGGAATAGGTCCAATCAGCCCAATGTATGTGAGAGTAAATACAAAAAATATATTTAAAAATATATATTCTTTATAATCTCGATTAGATTATAAAGAATATATCAGGGGCGTATATAGAAATTTTTTTCGGGGGGGGGGGCCTGTTCTCAAAAATTTTTCTGCGAAAAATTTTGTTTTTCGCGGAACCAAAAATTTTTCCCGGCCGTAAAAATATTTTACCTTTTTTCAGAGAGCCTAAATTTTCCCCGCCCGCGTAACCTTGATTTTTTCATGTGCCGTTCGCGGAACATTTCACTCTTTTGCGGAACCTGGGATTTTCGTGCTGCGGGGCCGAGCAGTCATTTCGGGGGGGGGGCGAGACCCATTGTTGTCTCTATATCCCTATAGGACTATATGCATTTAGGAAATTTCGGGGGGGGCTCGGGCCCCCTCGCCCCCCCCCCCTTATATACGCCCCTGGAATATATATTTTTAAATATATTTTTTGTATTTACTCTCACATACATTGGGCTGATTGGACCTATTCCTTATCGGTCTCAAAAACCTATGAATCTCAAAATATTAGTCCTATTAATTGATTAAAAAATAAATATATAAATTCCATTTCTTTTGAATTCAAATATCATGCATGTTGTTATGGATTCTTTTTGAGAGGAGATAAATTCCTTTACTCTTTATAAAGCTTTTATTCCATTTTAAAATTTAATTAGAGAGACGCATTGTTAAATAATTTATGAATCGACGAAAGCTTAATTGAAACGAAAATGAGTCTCAAGATCTATTTCAAAAAATAAAATATTTCTAGAAAAATAAATAAACATGTAGTACATGTATCATTATAATATATTCAGGCCATAGGCGTAGCAGAAATTTTTGATGGGGGGTTTGGGATTATTTCCCCCCCACCCCGACTAATAGGGCAGTATAAGGCGTCTAATGAAATATATGGCTAGCCACTTACCCCACCTTCGCTTCGCCCCCACCCTGGACCCCCCTCGAGGTGGCTCGGGACCGCCCTTTCTTAATTAAGTGCCGCAATTTTTCAATCAACTCGTATCAGGCAATAAATATTGCAAATCTCTTAATTTTATGTATATGGGCCTAAAATACCAGGGTGTCTCTCTATGTGTTTCTCTTGACCAGACTCTATCTCAGACCTCTTCAAGAATAAAAAATAAAAAATTTATTTATATAATAATTTTTATTATTTTTCATTTGCGAGATTTAATCAATTTTAAGCGGCTTTAATTTTTTATAAAGCATAACAAAAATCAATTCTTTTCAATGGGAAAATTCTGAATTTTCTCGAATTTTTAGCGTTTTATTTAATTTTTTTTTTTTTTTAAGCTAGAGAAAATTATTATATTTTACTTTCTCTTACCCTATATATGAAATATATAGAGAGAAAAAGTATTTTGTATTATAGAGCTTAAATATCTAGTCATGACTTGGGTCCAATGGGGGGTTTGAACCCCCAAAACCCCCCCCCCGTGGCTACGCCTATGATTCAGGCCAGTTTCGGATTTCTAGAAATATTTTTTCAACTCTATCTGTTCTTCCATTATCTCTTGGAGAAATCATATTCAGTGTACCGGTATGCCATTCTCCGCAATTCATAAAACGTCTATAGACTATAATTCTTCTAAATGGCCTTCGATGCCGAAAAAAAAAAATCCTCAAGGATATTTTCTAGGAACTTTTTTTATTTGCATTTGGGATACATTTGTCTTGATTTGTGAACTGAATTTGATATATTATTTATTGTTATTCGCTAATTTTTCTAATCTTCCACCCATATAAATAAATATATATTTCTTCTACCAGTTCATCACCGGGCAAAATAATATAAATTATTTTTTTTTTAAATTAAAATAATATTTTTTTGACCGAGCAATTTATCAGAAAATTTTTCATTTATTTTAGAAAATAACTAATGTCTCTACAGCCTATATTTGTTTCATTTTATATTTGGATTAAATTTTCTGTTAAACCCTTTTCATCTCAAATAAATAAAAAATAATACAAAAAAGTTAAATTCAATTTTTTTTTCATTAATCTCTATGATAGGGATGCCAATCAAAAAATTAAATAAATACAATTTTATAAAAATATAGATATATCTCCCTTGAATATACCTGATTTTTAATTAAAATTTTTTTTTTTACTTTCCAAGTAAAATTTTTTAATCCCCAACTTTTTATAATTAAATGGAAAATGAATAATAATTATGCAAATTATATAATTATTAAATTTTTTTAATAGGTATTATAATATTAAAAAAAATTCATTGAAATAAATGAAATTATTAATTGAAAGAAAAAAAAATATATTATTCAAAATTGCCTTATTGGTCTATAATCATTTACATATTTTTAAATTTATAAAAAATTACAATTTGTTAACTTTAATTGAAAAAATATTTTAATTGGAATTAAAAACAAAAAACCTTTTTTTTTTTTTTTTCTATAAAAAAACATTCACACTTTTTTCTCAATCACACTCACACTCATACTCACACACATATTCACACAGTCTTTTCGGCAACTTAGGCCATTTAAGACTTTGACGATAACCGTTGTAATATATATTATCTATTGGGGGTTCAGGCATTTCTATTTAAGCCATCTGGTATCCAAATTGCTTAAATAAAATCATCGGACTGCCTGGATCCGATCCCGCGACGTTTGGTAAAGGAGGTAGGCACGCTAACTACTACGCCACACCCGGGGGCTCAAAAAACATTTTTATTGAATACAAATTTTATAAAAATTACAGAATAAATGAGAAAAGAATCGGTTATTAATTAGGTTTAAAATATTTTCATTTTTTTGAATTTTTTTTTAATCTCTTATATATTTTATATTATCCTAAACATTTTTATTGTATCTAACTCTCTGTATTATAATCCGGCCGATCCTGTAATTTCAATGAATTAGGCGGGGTAGGGAAAGTCATAAGTTAAGTTCGGATTTTGCATACTTGCATATTTTTTCCTCGATTGTTATTGCTCTCATTAGGGTCCCAGGACTAAACTAGACATCTTGTTCCTTGAAAGAGATGTAAAAATATAATACTTAACGACCCCTACTAGATAGTTATATATTTATAATGGTATAAAAAATCTGGTGTGACTGGCCGCACAGCACACAACTTTCTCTTACCTTCGGTAATCGAAAGTTTTTAAGAGCATCTAAAAAATAATTGATTTTTCAATTTTAATCAAAATTTTTGGAGCGAATTTTGATAAAACCGAAAAAAAACTGAAAAACTTAATCAGTAAAGTAGGCCTACTAGTAGTTTTTGGCCGATTTTGTTTAAAAGCTTATTTTCACGCCCTAGGTGAGTATCTAACTTTAATATAAAATTTCAATGCACAATTCCTTATTCTTTAAATTGAACACACACACACATACACAGACAGACCATGTTGCGAAAACCACTTTTTTGGACTCAGGAGACCTCAAAACGTGTATATCCATCAAAATCTCGACATCCAATTTTTGACATGAATCCAATACTTTCTCTCTATATATATCAACATATATAGAGGTAAGAGAAAGTAAAAAATACTTTGTTTTCAAATCTCCTAATTTATATATTCCCTGCAATTGATGGAACATTTCGGACATAACTGCAGGCGTTCATCAGTCGTGATTTTAAAAAGAATTGTCATAAAATAGGAAGAAAGCGACCTGTAATAATATCAAATTCATTGCTCATAATAAATTTATCCCTCATTAAAGTTGATATTCCACTTCGTGTCCGACATATACTTAACATTAATAAACACTTTCTTATGAAAACGTTAATGCCTAGATCATAAAGCAAGACCTTATTTATTATATTATTTAGAATATTCACTGGAACTAAGTTCGCATATGTTAAACAATTCTAGTCAACTTATCTCATTTTAATATGGGGGACCCGTACAAACGTGACACTTAGATAGCGCCAAATTGATATATTAAATGTTATTGTTAACATTGACTTGACACAAATATAAATTATCAACCGATTTTCGTGTAAATAAAAAAGTCAATAATTATACTTTTGTTGAACAAATTAAAAAATTGTCAATAAATATTTAAAATTTTGATCTAAATTAAAAAAGACAAATAAAACTGTTTCAAGTTACCTATTTATTAATTATAAATTATAATATTGGAAGATAAAGGAGAAATAAAACTGCACTTTGTCTCAACACTTCTATTTTAGGGGTCGTCCACATAATAAGTAATGCGTAATTATTGATTAATATATACATATTGGGGGTCCAGGCATTCTTATTTAAGGCATTTGGTATCCAAATGGCTTAAATAAAATCATCGGACTGCCTGGGATCCGAACCGGCGACCCTTGGTATAGAAGGCAACCATGCTACCAACTACACCAAGCCTGAGGGCAACAATTCAAAATTGAATTTATAAAATTTTTTGAAAGAAAAAAGTAAAATGATATGAATTTTGTATAAGAAATTGTATTCGGGGGGGGGGGTAGTTCTATGTTGGGACATAATATTTGTAGGGGGTTTGTTTGTATGTGACTGTGACATGGGGGGGGCGTTACGTAATATGTGAACGACACCTTATTGCATATATTTCGTTCTCTTTAAAAGGACCATTATCAGTGCCAAGAAAATGATTTTTTTTTAATTTAAATTTGAACCATGAATTTTATTTTTTATTAGAATTTTAAGGTTAGAGGCATAGGCCGGGCCCCCTCGGAGGGCCCGGGCCCCGGGAATATAGCCCCCTCTGCCCCCTTCTGTCTGCGGCCCTGAATATGTACGTAATATAAAAGAAATGATTTCTAAACTCTGGAGAAGACACACCATTGTATTGGTGTTGATTTACAATAAATAACTTGAACCAAATACCCGATTGGTTTTAATTTTTAATAAATAATACTCTGAATGTAAGGTTGTCATATAAGAATAAATTACTTATTAATGCACTATTTAATATAAATTCTCTTACGTCAATTTTTCACTTCACTAGAATCCAGGTGAAGCAAAAAAGCTAACATTGTTTCTTGTATTGGGAATCTTTAAAGCAGCATCCTGGTCCAGTCAAGGCAAGATTTGTTCGATCTGTGTCACTAGGACGAAATCTCTCTCATCTCTTTCTCTCTCACTCTTAAGTTCATTTACGCTTCAACGCCCACGCTATTCAACCCTGTACTTCTCTCACACCACACCCTAATCTCACTTCGATTGCTTTCTTTTTTTTTCTCTAACCTTAAGCTATAAACAATTAGGATATTTATCCTTTATCTAAATTCAAGTATATTATTTATCTTCTCTGTAACTCTCTAGAGATTTATTGAAGATAATTTTTCAGAATGGATATGGAAAATAAAAATGATTGATAAAGATGAGGTCAAACCTATTTGGAAATCATAAGTGGATGGATTATTTTCTTTTAAATTCTCACCTCTTAATAGAGCTTAATAGAGAAAGAAAGTATTGTTATCATTCCAAACACAACTTGATATTTGTTATTTTCACTTTGTAGTAAAAAGAAATTTCATGAATTCTATAGATTTAACAGTAAATTAATTGATTTGATTCGATTTACATTTACTTTAAATTTTTGATGAATATTTTAAATTTTCAAAGAAAATATAGAAAATTTTGTTATCTGATTTTGTATTTGACCTTTTAAGTATAACATCAACGCCAAGTGGTGCTGAAAATCTGGATAGATGGCCCCCAAAAAACAAGACCATTGAACGCCCGCCGGAAGCCATCGAAACTGTAGAATATAAATAATAAATAAATTTATAAAAGTCAAATGATTATATTTTTCAAACTAATATGGGTTGTAATTAAATGTTTTTGTCTTTTTAATCTCCTTTATTCAGTAATTTTGAGATTTTTTTTTTCCTATATGAGGCTGACATGTAAGTGAGGTCACTCTTTGACACAGACCCTCTAGGCTTTCTTGTTGCTTGTCCAGAGGGCAATTAATGGCTGTCCACACCCCCTACAATGCCATTAGTCCCGCATCGGTAGATCGCTTTTCGTTGTTTCCGCCCTTGGAAAAAGGGAACCCGGTCAGTCGAGAGAGGGAAACCTCCATTCGGCCCGGGGCTCAAGACAGACAGCTAACCTGATAATTATAATCGGTATCAAGAAAAGCTCTTACTCACCCTCGTTGGCAATACAAGGACCTGTCTCTACAACTCTTTCTAATCGTCTTTGCAAGGGAGTAGGAAAAAATAATGTATTACTTAAAAAAAGAGAGTTCGTAAACTTTACTCTAATTTCAAAGAACTACTAACTTTTGTTTTATATAGCAAGAGTATAGTTTCCAAAGGGATCTAAACAATTTTTCTTTCAAAGGTTTTTTTGTGAGATTAGTAATTACAAAACCAACTGATGTCATTACACTGCTATTTATACAGGGTTATTTGTAATTCGATGTGTTCCAGCCAGGATGAGATAGAAGGGCAAAAATGCTACAAATTTAACCCCCTCAATGTCCGAAAGTTAGTAGTTTGTGAGATATTCAAGAAAAATCATTTTTTTTAGAAATATCCCATTTTTGATGCTAACGACGAGTTAAAAAAAAAAAAAAAAAAAAAAAAAACGGTTTATTCAATGTAGGCTATGTATTTTTTTTTAGTAAGTGAATTAGTAATAACTCTTAATAAGTAATAAAATATTCCAAATCATTGAGAATTTGATTACTACGGCCAATAACGAATTTGAGTTTCTTTAATTATTTTACGTTAATTTTTATTTCGAGTCATCCAGTCAAAAAAAAAATTCTATGACACCAAATGTACAAACTACTAAAAAAACTTGCTCGTTTCATTAGCTATCCAAAAAGGACTATAGTTAATATTTAGTGTTAATAACATTATTAAAAACAATGTTTTCTGCATGACAAAGTGAACCTGAAAAAAATAGAATCCACCCCTTTTGGTTATTTATAGGGCCATGAATCAAATTTGGAGGGATGAAAAAGAATATTTTAGCCTTCAGAAGGTCTAGAGAAGTGAAAAGTTAAAAAATATTAACATTTCGATCCTAGGGGGGGATGTGGGGGAGGATTTTGTCTCTTAAAATGCAAAAAATCTGGTGTGACTGTCGCACAGCACACAACTTTCTCTTACCTTCGGTAATCGAAAGTTGTGTTCTGTGCTTGTCACACCAGATTTTTTGTGTCGACATATATTTAGTTTCCGCCAATATATTAGAATTTAAAATGTCAAATTTATAAACATATTTACAAAAATCTCCAAAAAATTTTTTTTTTTTTTTTTTTAAAACATTCACACTTTTTTCTCATTCACACTCACACTCATACACACATTCACACAGTCTTCTCGGCAACTCAGGCCATTTAAGACTTTAGACGATAACCGTTGTAATTAATATATATTTGGGGTTCAGGCATTTCTATTTAAGCCATCTGGTATCCAAATGGCTTAAATAAAATCACAAAAAAAAAAATTTATAAATATGGGAAAATATTTATATTTTGTTACCATGGCAACCATTTCTCCTATCTTTCCTATGAAGCACAAGAGTAAAGTGTGCTTCAAACAATTTTGAGGGCAAAACGAGAATATACATTTGAAAGACCATCTAATAAATAATTGATTTTTGAATTTTAATCAAAATCGTTAGAGCGAATTTTGAGAAAATCGAAAAAAACTGAAAAAGTACATCAGTAAAGTACTAGTACTTTTTGGCCGATTTTGATTAAAAGCTTATTTTGTCGGTCCCGGGGGGTGTTTAACTTAAATATAAAATTTCAGCCTCCTAGCTCAATTCCTTCATGCTTAAAATTGAACACACACACAGACAGACCATGTCGCGAAAACCACTTTTTTGGATTCAGGGGACCTCAAAACGTGAAGATCCATCAAAATCTCGACATCGAATTTTTGACATGAATCCAATACTTTCTCTCTCTATATATATATTACATATATACATAGGTAAGAGAAAGTAAAAAAATCATTAAAAATGATTGATTTTTTCACAATTTTTTCACTGATTTTCTACATATTCCAGCTGACAGACCCACCTCACCCTTGCTTAAACATTCCTCAACTAAAAAAAAATATATAGGATAAAGCGGGTGGGGTGTGAGCGATTCCGAAGCCCTTATATTTAATTGGGGGTGAGTTTTAGAGGTGGATTAATTAAATAAGTCTTTTTAAATTTTTTTTTCTCTTCGAATGTATTCCTAATAAATAAATAAATACAAAAAATAATTCTTGGAAGTATTTAATTTAATTAGGGGTGAGTTTTGAGGGTGGATATTTGAAGTGAGTCTTTTAATAGTTATTTAATTTCGAATTTATTCCCAACGGAATAAAATCCCGTTAGTTTGCAAGTGAATAGAATTTTTATAAATAGAGAATTTTAATTTCTTGGGCCCTCAGAGAGCAATGCTACTAGAGCGTGCTTGCTGCCTACTTGTCAGGCGGTCTGTCTTTTGTATTTGAGTCGAGGCATGAGTCATTCGGTTCAGCTCCACTCTCTCTCTCTCTCTGTCTCGCGAGTGTTTAATTTCTTTTATATTGTGTTGTGATTTGTGCAAATAAGACGTTCATCCACCAAACTCCCCACCTGGTCCTCTTATTATTAAGGTAATGAATATTTTCACATCTCATTTGCATAACGAATTAAAGTAATTTTGTATTTTATTTTTCTCTCTTATAATATACTGATAAAATTATCCAATTTTTTAAATATAACTCTATGATGAATTCGTGTACCCCAGAGGGAGGGTGAGAAAGGGTGTAAATCACCCCTTCTAATGAACAAAATAGTTTTTTTCTTTAAAAATGAAAATGAAAATAGAAAATTATTTTTTTTGTAAGCAATTTAACATTTAAGCAATGATTTCTTTCCCTCCCTCCTCACCCTCTACCCCCCTAACAGATAATTTATATTCTCCTATGATATTTATTATTATTAAATAATTGAAAATATAAATTTCTAAACTTTTATCTCTCGTCAGTGCCTTAGTAGTAAGTGAGATTTTTGGAGGTGGAATTTTCTTTTTCACTGGCTGAATGCCTGATTTTCTTAAGCAGTTGCTCCACTCGCCTCCCCTGATTATAAGTGTAAAAATTCAGATGATTTTTTTTTTTTAATTTGCTTACGTTTCTGTGTCGTAACATGCCACAAGCCTGTAAATCCGTTCTTCGTTTCATGAATATATTTCCTTTGTTTGTAGTTTTAGATATAATTCGATCCCCCTCGGCTCACGCATCCCCTTATAGATATTCATTAATTCACATTCAATTATAAAAAAATAAATTAATGAATAAAATTGCATTTGTTTTTCTCATTAAAATCTTTTAGAATTTTATATAAAAATTAATTTTATTTCTGTTTGTTTAAAGGCCACCCCCTCCCTCCCAAGTTATTTTCCCACTCTACAAATTTTCTTAAGACTTGCAATTTTTTGCCCCTTGAGTAAAGGGTAGTCGACCCCATGTAAATTTTTCTTTAAATAAATTTAGTTTTTATATATGTCATATTTTTACTGATTTATTTAAAAAAGCGTAACTATATATTTCATAGATTATAATTTTTTTTCAAACTTTGACAAAAAGTAATTTCTACCCCTTTAGATAAAATATGGAAATATTGAAGGACATAGAAGAATCCGTATATTTAACTTTAAATTTGTAAAGATCAGCCCAAAAAAATGAAAGTTATACCGCATATTTGCCAATTTGACCAACTGTGCAGCGAGGGGCTGTGAATCTTCTATCTTCTTGCAAGGGCTTCGGAATCGCTCACACCCCATCCGCTTTATCTTATATATTTTTTTAAGTTGAGGGATGTTTAAGGAAGGGTAAGGTGGGTCTGTCAGCTGGAATATGTAGAAAACCAGTGAAAAAATTGTGAAAAAATCAGAAAACATCGATCATTTTTTAATGATTTTTTTTTTTTTTGTTATTTTGAAATTTGGTTTAAAAATGTGTGTTTTGTGTCTTTTTTGGGTCCCTGATCAAAAAGTGGTTTTGGATGGTTGTTGTGTGTGTGTTGTTGTTTGTGTGTGTCTGTGAAAAAATATCTCAAGAAAAAAGAGTTAGGAGGTTGAAATTTTTATTTAGTTCCCATGGGATGAAGATTTTGAAAATCGAAAAGAGTATATATTTATGATGATTTAGTTTTTTGATTTTCTCAAAATTTGCTCCAACGATTTTTTTAATTCAAAAATCAATTATTTTTTAGATTCTCTTTAAAATGTATATTCTCATTTTGTGATTGAAATCTTCTGAAGACCATTTATCTTGTTCTCCATAGAAAAGATAGGAGAAATGGTTGATGGTAACAAAATATAAATATTTTGTCATATTATAAATATCTTGAAAATCGAATGTAGTATGTCGGAAACTAAATAATGTGACAAAAAAATCTGGTGAGAAAGAAGTACAAACTTCGATTACGAAGGTAAGAGAAAGTTGTGGTCATAACCAGATTTTTGAATTTTAAGCGACAAAATCCTCCCCCACATTCCCCCCTTGATTCCAAATGTTAATGTTTTTTTTAACTTTTCACTTCTCTAGACCTTCTGAAGAAATGTTACGGCTAAAATATTCCTTTTCATCCCTCCAAATTTGATTCATGGCTCTATAATTAACGAAAAGGGGTGGAAATAAGTAGGGGTCTCCCCCCCCCCCCCCGAAAATGGTACGTGGTGGGGGAAAACTGAGGTCATATTTGGATTCAGGAGGTCATTTTACTTAAGAATTTGAATGAATTTTCTCGGGGCCGGAAAAAGTTTCATTTTGCCACAGTGTTATCATAAAATTAAATAGGGTAAGAGAAAGTAAAATTATCTAAATCGACATTTACTTTCTTTTTATTATTTTGTTTTTTTAACACACATCTCGGATGAAGAATCTTTAAAGTTCTTGTTATTTTTTCCCTCTACGGTGTTCTTTCAATACGACGGTCGTCCTTGAACTTCCTCTCATTTGTTTAATTTATTCAGGGCATCTTGTTAAAGGACAACGAGCTGGTCAATTGGGTTGCCTACCGTAATATGGAATGGGGATTTGGGAGCCTAATTCCTCTCTAAAAAAAAAAATAAATAAATAAAATATATTTCTCAAAATCTTCGACTTCTCTTTTTTTTTTTTACTTCCAAACATTAAAATTAAAACTCTTTTTATAAATACTTCTCTATTATTTTAATGTAATCAATCAGTGTTATATAGATTTTGTTTTTTACTCTTTTGGCATCTCATGCCAGATAGACTTTAAACGATAACTTGAGTACCGCATATATTAACGATACAGTGATCCAGGCACATTTATTTATACCAACTTTTTTATACTTCTTATTTAATTACCGGTAGTAGTTATTATAATTTATACCTAGACGGTACAAAAAATTTGAGACCCCTTTAAAAATTAAAATTTTTTCCAATTAAAATGTCGTCATGGTGACGACCTTATTCTATCATTATTATACTGTGTATTTTATATTCCTTATCTGTGAACCGAACCATAAATTATCTCTCTCCATTCGAAACAGATCGATTAATACATACATATTGTATAAATGGAATGATTATTTTTTTTGTGCAATTATTGACATTCAAATGCCCTTGAGCCCTTCATCCCATTCGGTCCCGCTTCTCTTTTCATCGGGATAATATACAAAACAATTGAATTATTTTCTCATATAATAATAAATTTTCTCTCGTATGTAAAGTTGATCAAATCATAATAGAATTGGTTAATAATTTGTTATTGAATAAATAAGAATATTTTTCAGAAAATTTTAATAAATTAATATCTATTTAGATTATACTTAAGTAGTATACTATTAAATTATAATAAGACTTAACCGATAATACTAGAGTTCATCAATTTTGGGGGACTATTAAGAGCTTTGTTTTGAAGTTATAGAAAATAGTTTATTCCACAATTCAATAAAAAAATTTAATAGTAATACTAGTAGATTTATTTATTTAATTTTTATTCTTTAATTATATTAATATCAAAAATTAATAATTTCTTTTTTCTTTTGTTTCAGGTATGTTATTAACTCCATACTTCGATTCTTTTTACTCTGTAAGTACAAAGAATTTTCAAAATTAATTGGAACAAGATTTTTTTGGGTCTCATTAAACATATTAAAATTTAAATAATTTTTCATTTAGTAATCCAATACAACTATTTTTTCAATATAAATAATTTTCAAAAATATTCTACATCTATGATTAAAGTTGAAAAAGAAAAAATCTTGCTCCATATATTTTTACTTTTTTTCTATATGGGTCTATACTTTTGATAGTGAAAAAAAGAAAAGTTTTTTTCTCTTAATTACTATCCTTTACTCTGATATTTTGATCTACCTTAGGATAGATCAGCGGATGGTTTTTTCCAAGACCGTAAACGACACTAAAACAATTAGCATTTTTTAATAATATTGAGTGATCTTGTCATTATCAAAAAGGAAGGGATGTTTTTTTTTATTAAATGATTAACTTCATTAAAAAAAATTTTTGATTGAAACTTGAAAAACTTTTATTTTGCAAACCCGTGTAGAAAAATGATTAAAAATGATCGAGGGATACACAAGCCCGCAGCAGGTCTGCATAGTGGACCTTGAGGGACACAGGGATACACACGTCCACACCAGAGACACAGCCGCACCCCCCAGGGATACACATTTTTCTTCTGGTCACTTTCGATCTACTGTGTTTGTCCCTGGTGTGGACGTGTATGTCCCTGTCTGTTCCTCAAGGTTCACTGTGCAGACCTGCTGCGGGCGTGTGGATCCCTCGATCATTTTTAATCATTTTTACTCGGGAAGTAAGTTTTGTGTGAATTTTGTATTCATTTGCTCATATACTTTATTCTGTAGTACGCACCTTGAATTTGAAGTTTAGTTCCTGGAAGGTAGACAAACCAAATAGCCAACTCACTAATGGCGTCCTTGCTTGCTCTATTGTTACACCTCCATGCACTTAATTAGTGATAATATAAAAAAAAAACCTTTATAAATTAATTAAATTGAAAATTTACGGTGAATAACAACGATCCCTGTTGAGGCTGGTATATTTCTAACTGATTCAATTCATAGCTCGCGAAAATTTCAAATATTCAACTTAATTAGCGAGTTGGTCACTGCTTATCATTTAAGGCAGTCGTTCCCAGACGGCTTTGGTACAGGAACACCATTGATAAATATTTCAATAAAACAATAAATAAATAGACCAATATTTTCACTTAGGGACCAAATCAGCAAATATTTCTGATATATTAAGTGAGCCGAAAATCAAAAAAGTTTGGGAACCTCTGCTCTAAAGGATGTAAACTCAAACGTGATCTTAAAATGAAATGTCTCTCGTTGAACAAATTTATTCAATAAATGCATTTGACCAATGAACTTTAAAAAATAGATTTAAAGTCAATTATTTAATTAATTAACTTCCAATTCTTATCGCCATATCAGGACTTAATTGATTGCATTTTTTTATGTTTAGCAATATCAGTATATTTCGAAAAATATAGGTCTAAATTAATTTTTAAAGGAAGTTTTCGTCATCTCCTTTATTTCATATTAAAGTCTCTTGATGAATGTAAATTGCAATATTCATTTTTAATAATTATTAATTCTCATTGATTTTCAATCGCATATTTCAATTCACTTTCTCCTTTTTTTTTTTTTTTTTTTAATCAACCTAAAATTTTATCAATTAATTTTCTGCCTTTCATTTTTTTTTTTTAATGCTTGAATATTAAATTTTTTAATATCTAAAAACTTTTTTTTGTTTGAAATCATCTATAAATTTAAAACGGAACACGATATAATTATTTATGTATAAATCTACTTAAATACCCCGTTGAATGAAAATAGCGAATTAAATGAAAAATATATGTATATATATAGCTATATAAAATAGTCTATATATACATGCAATTAAAATGTTGAGGGTGGTTAACTCAAATTTTCATTTATAAAAAGTGTTGAATCAAGTTATGAAATTTATTTTCCCTTTAATTTGCCACCTAAACTATCTATCTCTCATCTCTCTTCGAGAATGTGTTTTTTTTTTTATTATTTTTGGTGGAGAGGAAGTTTTCTCAGTTTGTTTTTAAGCCTATTCATGTTTTTCACGATGAAAGATGTAAATTTCTTAAACGAACATTTTCGCATTTATTTATTTTTTTATTTTATAAAATAAATAAATAAATAATGCTAAGACTTGGCTTCAAATTATTTTCGCAATTTTACTTATTTACCTTAAACTCGTAAATAGAGAAAAATGTTCTCACGTGGATTACGCCCGTGGGTGTTTTAACTTAGAAACTAAGCACCTCTTACGAGTTCAAGTTTTTCACTTGACTTAGAGCTGAGAAGTTGAGACGCAAATTGATTAAATTCACATCTATAAACCAAATGGTTTAAAATTACTTACAACTCGTTAGAGGATGAATTTCTCTTCAGCGCGGAAACAAAATATTAAAGTCCCCTGCCGCCCCTCCCCCTCTCTGCTACCCTGTTGTTAATCTATATTTATCTAGATCTTTTGATATCCACTTGCCTACAACAGGAAGATATTGTACCCTGATAGTTCAATAATATTCTGCAGCAGGCAAAATTGCATAATTAATTAATCCTCTGTTATTAAAAAAAGCGATGTTAATCACAAAACAGCTAATTTAATAATAGAAAAGCAAATAAACAATAATAAATACATTATGCAGTGATATTGATAATTTATGAACGGAATCGAGTGTCGCTTTATCTAATTGTATGTTGAACATTATATTTTGATCTCGTTTGCAAATATTAATTTCTATTATTCATTTACTTTGATAGAAATATAAAAAAAGATTGAAAACTACTAATCAATACAAAACTAATTTATTAAATATATCTATTATATTATTTACTTTCTCTTACCTACATATACTATATGTTAATAGGGAGAGAAGTATTGGATTCATGTAAAAAGTTCGATCTCGAAATTTTGATAGAATTACATGTTTCGAGGCCCCCTGAGCAGTGACGTCATTTCAGTTTTTGCTTGAGGGGGCAAATAATTTTTTTACTTCCTGTGCTACTTAATTTTTATATCTATAAACATAAATATACCTCTATATTTTTATTTATACCGTCTTCTATACATCTTTATAAAGAGAGAATCTGAGTTTGTTTGTATGTAATGGCTCAACTCATAATTTACTATTTTCTTTCAAAACCTCTGCCCCCCCCCCCCCCCTCAAATGACGTCCCTGCCCTTGAGTCCAAAAAAGTGGGCCCCATTAAATGCTCTGTGCGTCTGTCTATGAACAAAATATTTCAAGAACGAAAAGAGCTAGGAGGTTGACATTTTATATTTAAGTTAGGTATCCCCCTGGCACGTGACACTAAGCTTTTGAACAAAAACGGCCAAAAAGTACTAGTACTCTACTGATGTGTTTTTTCAGTTTTTTTTTTTTTTTTATTCGATTTTCTCAAAATTCGCTATAACTATTTTGATCAAAATTCATAAATCAATTATTTTATATAGAGCTATGCTCTTTAAAATGTATATTCTCATTCTGTCCTGAAAATTGTTTGAATAAATAGAAGAGACTCAGCAACCAGGAGAATTTAAATAAAATTTGTTTTGTTTGTAGATGGTCATAATGATGATCAATTTAATTATAAGGACCGTCGGCCAAAAAATAAATACTTTTTCGTATTATCCGTTTATTTGTAAATATTTCGATCCTAGTGATTTGGAATCATCTTCAGTACAATTAGCAGATGTTTTGCAAATCGTTACCTTCTCCCATCCAATGTGACAAATTAGCTGAGCAACGGATAATACAAAAAAAAAAGTTTTATTTTTTGGCGACCCTATAATTAAATTAAAAATTATTTTTTGATATTGCTGAAGTTCCGGTTGCCAATTACACCCTTCTATAGACGTTTAGTTGGTATAACAATATACAGTCCTGAAGAAGGTCAAGATTGGCTACCGAAACTCTATTTAAAAAAATAATTTTTTACCTAATTTCTCCTCACTGCTGTGTTTCCTCTTCTTAAAAAGTATCTATGTAGCCATATCTGTATTGTAAAATTTACTACCGGTTTCGGTCACCTTTTTTGACCCCTTCAGGTTTACATACACAAAACTCTGATTAATTAATCTTTAGATCCTTTTTTTAGGATAGAGAAAATCTGTCAATTGGGAATTATTCATTTAATTTAATAATCAATTAGAAATTCAGCTCGTCTACCTGGTACCTTATCCTTGTTCCAAACCTCTCTGTCCCTCAAGGCCAAGGTTAACAACTTGTAAATTAATCCTTATATGTGATGAACTGTTTCTTGAAATTCGGCGAAAATGAATAAACGTCCAACTAAAACAACAAATGAGTTAGCTTGTTAGAGGATAAAAAAAAAAAGATGGTGAGACAGGAGAATTTTTTTTTTTTAATATTAGATTCATCTTTCATTCCAATAAAAGAATGAAGAGAAGAGACCCAGCGGTTGGAATGTGTTTTGGCCTCTGAGGCATTTTTCAACCCCCACTCCTTTGGTCCACTCAGCCTTGACCATCAAAAAAGAATCTCGATCCGACCTCATCTTTTGTGGTTTAAAGAAATTGAAAAAAAAAAAAAAAAAAAAACTATTGGTCTAGAGAGAATGAATGTATTGTAATCATTCCAAATTTGACATTTGATTATTAAACAGGAAATTACGACATTGAGAAAAAAATCTCGTGTTATGTAATGTCACAGTAGATTTTTTTTTGTGTCGACAGCCTAGTTAGGTTTCAATAGTAGATCTGAACCCTAAAGCTAAAATTTATAACCAAACGAATGTTTTAAATCAGACAAGAACGTTTACATGACAGCAAAAAACTGAAAAATAACTGATAAACTGTATATCTCAGGTATTTTTGTCACGGGACCGTGACGCTATAGGTATAACTACTTGGTTGAATCGATATTATTATTTCGCGGCTATTTTTCTGTAACTACCGAATCGGTACAAAGACAGGTGAATATGGATTGCATCTTAACTCAGCGGGGATATAAAATAAAAGGCGCATATAAAATTATATATTTACTAGTCGCAAAGCCCGCCTTCGGCGGGCTTTCCGCCTAGCCAGGGGGCTGCGCCCCCTGGACCCTTTG
The DNA here is from genome assembly GCA_023213315.1 of Euborellia annulipes. Classification (NCBI taxonomy): domain Eukaryota; kingdom Metazoa; phylum Arthropoda; class Insecta; order Dermaptera; family Anisolabididae; genus Euborellia; species Euborellia annulipes. Next base: position 69,621 of record JAKCPI010007526.1, read on the forward strand.
CTCGCCTTCGGCGAGCAAGTTTATTCCCAATTTGGGATATTTCTTGTTGCAATGCAAGTGTTAAGATGTTAAGGAAGGATCTTATATTCAAGCGAGGCGAGGGTACCGATTGGGATCAGCACAAAAGGGTCTGTTTATGACTGTTTAAAGGGTCAGTCACCTCCTCTTCGTTTTTCAACTGCTGCGTAGCCCCCACCCCCAGCCCATAGTCAGGTAGGAAGCTGGTTCACACAGCATAAAGGACTCTCTCTAATTTCTAGCCAACTTGTTGATTTTGTGTTCCCATATTGAAGAAATTTGATTATAATTAATTTTCCAAAACATTTAAGAGATTCAAATTATTACTACGTTACTTTTGCCCAGAGTCATGTATTTATCAGGGTGTACTTAATTTCAATATGGAATTCAACTTGAAAAGATTGTGGATTTCTATAGAACATATACATACATATTTACATACATACATACATACCATGTTGCAAAAAATCACTTTTTTTGATTCAGTGGACCATCAAAACGTGTATATCCATCTCGACATCGAATTTTTGACTTGAATCCAACACTTTCTCTCTAATATAACAATAGGAGGTAAGAGAGAGTAAAAAGAGAATAAAAAAATTCGTCTGACTAGACAGCACAATAACTTTTTCTCTTACCTTCTCGCAATCGAAAGTTGTAGTTCTGTGCTTGTCACACCAGATTTTCGTGTCGAAATATATTTAGCTCCCAACAGTACGGAACATATGAATTAAGATGTAAAATTTATAAGTATGGGAAAATATTTTATATCTTTTGCTTTCCACGGCAACCATTTTTCTATCTTTCCTATGAAGCACAAGAGTGCGCTTCAAACACTTGAGGGCAAAACGAGAATATACATTTGAAAGAGCATCTAAAATAATTGATTTTTGAATTTTAATCAAAATCGTTAGAGCAAATTTGAGAAAATCGAAAAAACTGAAAAAAGTACATCAGTAAAGTATTCAGTAAATTTTTTGGCCAATTTTGATTGCTTATTTTTCTGGAAAAAATCCTGGGGTGTCTAATTTATATATGAAATTTCAGTTCTAGCCTAATTCCTTCATGCTTAAAATTGAACACAAGCACACACACAGATAGGACATGTCAGGGAAACCATTTTTGCTCAGGGGACCTCAAAAATGTGAAGATCCATCAAAATCTCGACATCGAATTTTTTGACATGAATCCAATACTTTCTCTATATATATATATTACATATATACATAGGTAAGACGTTTTGAGGTCCCCTGAATCCAAAAAAGTGGTTTTCGCGACATGGTTTGTCTGTGTGTGTGTGTGTGTGTGTGTGTGGGTGGGTGTGTGTTCAATTTTAAGCATGAAGGAATTGAGCTATGAGGCTGAAATTTTATATTTAAGTTAAACACCCCCGGGACCGGAAAAAATAAACTTTTAATCAAAATCGGCCAAAGAGTACTAGTACTTTACTGATGTACTTTTTCAGTTTTTTTCGATTTTCTCAAAATTCGCTCTAACGATTTTGATTAAAATTCAAAAATCAATTATTTTTTAGATGCTCTTTCAAATGTATATTCTCGTTTTGCCCTCAAAATTGTTTGAAGCACACTTTACTCTTGTGCTTCATAGGAAAGATAGGAGAAATGGTTGCCATGTTAACAAAATATAAATATTTTCCCATACTTATAAATTTTACATCTGAATTCAAATATTCCCTACTGCCGGGAACCAAATACATGTCGACACAAAAAATCTGGTGTGACAAGCACAGTACACAACTTTCGATTACCGAAGGTAAGAGAAAGTTGTGTGCTGTGCGCCAGTCACACCAGATTTTTTTTTATTTCTGTCTTTAATTGTTTCGGAGAAAAATAGGTTGCTAGATGGACAGACACCAGGTGCCTATATCTATCTCACTTGCACTCATCTTCTCTCTATATTAATATATATAGAGATAAGAGAAAGTAAAAATAATATAAAATGTTAAAACACGAGCGTGAATGCCGTTCTATATTATCATGCTGATTTTTAGTTGCGAATTAGAGAGCCTTTCTCGTTTAACAAGTCAAAAACATCTGGTGTGACCCACACATATTATATAGACGGTTCCAAGGTGGGGGCGGGGCCTCTCCGTCTTTTCTTACAAACAATTTCAGACCTCCTACCCCCTAAAACATTTCTGGGTCCTCTTTGCCCACACATCAAACTTTTGTTCTTCACCTTCGGTAATCAAAAGTTTTGTGATGTACTACACACCAGATTTTTGTATCAACAAATTCTTATAAATAAATATTTGTAATTAATGATTTTTCAAATATATCTATAATGACTACGAATTAACCGAACAAAGACTGGGATTTCTTCTCTCTCTCTTTCTTTTCCAAGAGTTTTTCCTGACATAAATTCGACTTTCTCTCCCGTTCGGTGCAAAAATATTATATAATTTATTATGATGTTGACATCGAATCACAAAAAAATTCCATTTTAAATTAAAATTTAATTGTAAATAATTAATTTAAATTCTTAATTTTTAATATAATTTTCCATACTTCGGATTTATTTAGTTGAAAAAATGATTATAGCTTATTTTATTTATTGTATCTATATTAATAATTGGAATAATTTTTTTTTTTTCGTGAATGAAAAATGATTTTGTTTAGCAAACATTGATATAGGCATAGAGATTGATCTTAGTTTGTTGACACAAGTCGCTTGACCACCAACAGTAATTCTATTTTAATAAATAATATTCAATTTACTAGTTAAATACTCTCTATTATTCAAAGTGAATTTATTAATAGATGTCTGAATTATTAATATTTCAGTTTAGGTTTGGGAAATTTGTTTGTTTCATAAATTAGTCGATAAAGATGATTCATTTCTATACCTTATTTAATAATACTGTTTATTGACTAGTTAGAAATACTTAGGCTGGAAGGAAGTACATCCACCTCGAAAGTGGAAAATCCTGGTCTGACTCCAGAAACAGCATGATATTACCAATCAATAAACTTATCTCACAAATTTGAGTTTATTTTCATTTCGCATTTTGAAACAAAAAAATCATCTCTTGATCATCATAAAATTATGTTTATTTTAAAATTACATACCAATTTACTAATATTAAAACAATTTAACTTCATCATTATCTACATAATCATTTTAATTAAGATATTAATATATTATCAACTTAATTTATTGGAATTTTGAAACAAACGAGACATGTATTGAATGAGGTATTATCATTCAAAACCCTCGAGCGATCTCGTTAGCTAGGGTAAATTTACAATTTAACTAATTAACCAAACGCTCTCTGACCGTCGGGAATCTAACCCGGAATCTCCACCCTATCCCGGATCATCCATGTGCTTTTGCCCACCAGATCTCGGCTACACCATCAATCACTTACTTCGCCCCTATATAAGTACTTCTCATTGCTAAGTTCACTAAGTTTTTATAGAAAATTTTTCCACTTGATCGGAGGCAATATTATCAGCTGGTTGGAGATCCCCGGAAGTCATCAGCAACATTTATTAAATTAAATTGTTAATTTATTGGATGTTAATAATATTTGATTATTTTAAATGCTGATGATTATCAGTTTGTCGTCTGCCGTTGATTAGATTGCGAATTTTAGTCTGATTTTTACTTTCTCTTACCTCTATATATGTTAGAGAAAGTATTGGATTCATGTCAAAAATTCGATTTCGAGATTTTGATGCATATATACGTTTTGAGGTCCCTTGAGTCCAAAAAAGTGGTTTTTGTTGCTCTATCTGTTTGTTTGTGTTCAAATTTTAAACATAAAGGATATGAGTTACGAGGTTGAAATTTTATTTTTAATTAAGGCACGCTCTCAGACAGTTAAAATAAGCTTTTAAACAAAATCGGTTAAAAAGTACTAGTACTTTACTAATACGTGCTTGAAGTACACTTTACTCTCTTAAAACGAATTAGTAGAATTTTTACTTATTCAAACAGTAGGTAAGAAAATTACATCAAATTTAGTCATTTAGAATCTACTAATATATTTAGTAAGTTTATTGGTTACTTTTAGATTAATTATTTTTTACTAATTCAAAAAGTAGTTCATTCAATTCCGGCTGTCCGAAAAGCCAACATGGCCGACCAGCTGTTTGATCGGTTCCTTAATAAAGACATTTTTGGCAATATAAGGCTTTATTTAAGAAATAATAATACAAATAAATAATAATATTGAGATAACTTGTATTTTTTGTTAAAAATTGCAGGAAATATATGTTAAGTCAAAACAAATAGATTCCAAATTTTTTAAATTAATAAAATATTATTTTTTAAATAGTCAATTAAGAAATATTTTTACTTAAAATTTAGTAAATATATTTCTTGATATAACGATAATTAGTTTTATTAAGTTTATTTAGAAATAAATTGCTGGGAAGGAATATAGTAACATTCAAGTAAAAAGCATTGTTAACATCAGCGACATACTTATATACCAAATAACAGAGAAGTAATAGTAAGTCAAGTTTAAGTGGGTTCGGCTAGAAGTCGAGTCAGTAAACACAAGTTAGGTCCCGGTGTTATCGCACCTTATTTCATATAGACCTATCTTAAACGATTCTTTTTTTTTTTTGGTCATTATATTTTTAAAATTCACTTTTTCAATTAGTAAGTAATAATTTTTACTAATTGAAAAAGTGAATATCCACTATTTACGGGTGGTCTACTTTGCACATCTTAAAAAAGTGACTATTCACTATGAATTAGTAGTTTTTTACTAATTCGTTTTTAGAGAGTACTGTTGTAGTATATAGACCTATGTAGATTTTTAATTTCTCTTATTTCCAATAGAAGCATTCGTAGCTCAGTGCCATCTAATAAACACAAGTAGTCCAGTTTGAAAGTAAGGTGCTAAATATATCTCGACACAAAAAAAATATGGTGTGACAGCACAGTACACCTCTCTTGCCTTCGGTAATCAAAAGTTTTGTATTATTAGGGAAATTTTCAATTATAGACCATATTTTTGTATTAAATTTGTACAGTATTTATATTTTTAATAAATAATTAATAAACAAAAATGTGGTCTATTATTTTGGAGTTTAGACTTTCACAGTTGTTATCATTAGTAAAAGAATTAGATTTTCGGTTTAACTGTGGTTTATTTGTAAAAATTGTGGTCTATAATTAAAAATTCCCCTTAAAATAATAATAATTTTCAAACCACAAAAGCTTTAATAAACACAATCGTGAAATTTTGTACTGTGCTTTCACTCCAGATTTTTTAGTCTCAATTTTCGGACAATTTATTCCTTATTTTCTTGACCCACTCGTAATGAGATTATCTTTAGAAAAGCATAAAAGGTGTGGGGGTGGTTTTAGACAATGTTTTGGCTTGAAAAATCGATTGATCCGTGAATATATATCTTCTCTATATGGTTTTCATTAGTAGGACTATATATAATAAAGGGTCATATATACAGAGACAGGGTATTAAAGGACACTAAAGGTATCATCATTCCATTGATTGATCCTCTTGCCTCTGTCATCAATTGATTGCCCTGTCCTAAACTCAATGCAAAGGTCATTCATTAACAAATAGATTCCGTTGTTGTTTGTTCATTTTCCCACTAAAACCTCTAAAATATGAAATATATATTTTTTTTTAAATCGTTAAGCCTGCATCTCGAGCGTAGCAACGCCAGCGGAATTCCCTATGTCAAGCATCGTTAAAGATGCCATCGTCTTTATTTTTATTTTTCTCTCTCTCTCTCTAGGCTATTTTTCTGTATATTTCATTAAAAAAATAATATTACCTAACGAAATAAATCTTATTTAGGACTTTGCAAAATATAAGAATTCTTTCACAAAAATTTCTTGAAAGAAAAATTTAAATTAATTATATCTTTGGAAAGAAGTTAATTAAAATTGGCAAAGATATATTAACGTCAAGGTTATTTTTCAAAACTTTTTATTATAAATATAATTAAAGAGAAAGAATTTTATTTAAGAGAATAAAAACTAAAAAAAAAAAGTAGTTTTGTTAGCCAATCTCTAAATAATATTAAAAAAAAATAAAATTCCACTATATAAATAATCATATATAGTCAAGGACGGTCCTAGTCTTACATTTTGGGGGGGGTCACTGTTTTTTTTTTTTTATAGTATTTTTTATAGTATAAATAAATGGGCCTGGACCCCAATAAATATATATTAATCAAATATAAGTATCGTTTAAGTCTTAAATGCCCTAAGTTGCCGAAAAGATTGTGTGAATGGGAGAGTGAGTGGGAAAAAAGTGTGTGTTAAAAAAAAAAGATTTTGGGGGGGTCACGACCCCCTTGACCCCCCTCTGGGACCGCCCTTGTATATAGTACTTAATTTCTTAATTGTGTAATACGTGCGAAGATATTTTCATAATTTTAATCATTTTTGTAATTAAGTACCTCTACAGGTATTTTCCTTCACTGTTGATTAATCGCTTTCGTTACTTCACAGATGTAAATGTTTTAAGAACTGGCACTGCCTATCACCATTTCCTTAGCGCCCTTTCTTTTCGTTTCCGAAAATAGCTTGATTGTATTTCTATTTGCTAGAGATTAAAAACTCAATTTTGAGGAATTTTAAGATTAGATTAAGAATTGGATACCACTCAATTGAAATAAATAGGGACGGGGTTTAAATGGCATCGTATGCCGAAAAAGACTTTAAACGAATTAAAAAAAAAAAAAAAAAAAAAATAGATGATTAGATTATTATGCAGACATAAATAAAGTAAAATCTGGTGTGTTTGGTCGCACAGTACAAAACTTTCTTTTACCAACGATAACACATGCCAACACTGATTTTGGGGCTGGGGTATCTGAAGCTATTCCCGGGTATTTGGGTAGCGCTGATTCCAAATCAATTTTGTCCCCATAAGTTCTAGTTTTAGAGATATAGAGAAAATTAAAATTTCAATGGAGAAAATGTTTTCAAGCGGTTCTAATTTTGAATTTCCTAGATTTTTTTTCTAGTTGAAATACATAGAAATATAAAGTTTCATTCCAATCAGAGTTGCTTTAGTGGTGTAAAAGAAGGCTAAAAGTTTAGAAAAATTGAATTTTTTAACTTTTGTCGTTATAATCCAATGTTTTCCATCCTTGAATGCAAAACATATATTTACGACATTCTATAGAATCTATATAGATCTTAAAATTATTCATTCATAGAATCTGTTAATAATTAACGGAATTATAAACAAAATAGTTATCCAAGTCTAGTAAAAAAAAATACACTCTGGTTGCCAATCTCTCTGTTGCTTTGCTCTCTCTCCGATAGTATTTATAGATCTGATAGGAATAAATTTATAACTATTTAGATATATTTAAACTATTTTGATCATTACGATTCATCCATTATACAACTCTAACCCTTTAAACCACAGGGTGCGGACGTAAGACGACCATGTATAGGCCCTAGATTTTATAACCATTTAAAGATTTTATATCAAATCATTCGATTATTAAATATAAATTAATTTTATTTAGTTTACATTTTTTTAAATTAAAATAAATGGGAATCCGAAATTCTTACATTCATGTTTACATATGCGTTCGGGAGTTTCTTTTCACTGTTTATTTTTTAATACTTCCGACATGTATTTTATTATCATAGCTTGTGTTGTTAAAAATAACAATGTTAATATGTTATTTTTCTTCCTTATTTTGAAAGATGTCTAGTCTATTGAATTTTATTATTTTGTCGTTATTATATTATTGTATAGGCTACCTTGCTTATTAGAAATTGAAAAGAAATAATAAAATATTCAGGAAGTGAAGGTGTAAGAAAAAAAAATTTCCTTCACACAGTCAAAAGCCAGAAGATGAAATTAGCTTTGACCTTGACCTAGTCGAAATAAAACAAAATTTTTAGCCCATTTTCTCTTCAATAGAAAAAATCTGGTGTGACTGGCGCACAGCACACAACTTTCTCTTACCTTCGGTAATCGAAAGTTGTGTTCTGTGCTTGTCACCCCAGATTTTTTGTGTCGACATGTATTTAGTTTCCCACAGTACGGTACATTCGATTTTCAAAATGTAAATTTTTTTTTTTTTTTTTTTTATTTAATTTGACCTTCTGTACATGAATGCAAAGTACACTTCAGTCAGCAGCATTTTTTTTTTTTTTTAACATTTTAAATTTTTATGTCTACATTTTTTATAAAGTTTATTATTATTTTTAATTTCTTCTTTTTTTCTTTTTGTAAATTAAACATCTCCTGAGGATAGATTGGTTGCTGTAGTTTGGGGGGAAGTAAAATTTATAAATATGTGAGCCCCCGAGTTGGGGGAGGAGGGTGGGGCGCCCCCCCCCCCACCCAACCGGGGGGGGGTCGGAGGCAGGCGGACGGATGTTTTTTTTTAATTTGGTTGGTTACAAGATGGTTAAAAATAAATGCCTCAAAAAAAAATAGATATATTAAATACAACGGTTTTTAAATATTGGATGGGGTTGGGGGGAGGAAAGGGTGGGGGGGGGGGGGGGGGGGGGTGTGAAAAAAAAAAAAAAAAAAAAAAAATAAATATGTGAAAATATTTATATTTTGTTACCATGGCAACTATTTCTCCTATCTTCTCTATGAAGTACAAGAGTAAACTGTGCTTCAGAAGATTTCAATGACAAAATGAGAATATACATTTTAAAGAGCATCTAAAAAATAATTGATTTATGAATTAAAAAAAAAAAAATCGTTGGAGCGAATTTTGAGAAAATAAAAAAAATAAACTTAAAAAGTACATCAGTAAAGTACTAGTACTCTTTGGCCGATTTTGATAAAAAGCTTATTTTCACTGTCCAGGAGGGTACAAAACTTAAATATAAAATTTCACCCTCCCAGCTTAATTCCTTCACGTTAAAATTAAACACACACAGACAGGCGGCACCCACAGATAGACCATGTCGCGAAAACCACTTTTTTTGATTCAGGGAACCTCAAAACGTGTATATCTATCAAAATCTCTTTTTACGGCCTCGGGCCAACAGCCATGAATAAAAAAAAAAAAAAATCAAAATCTCGACATCGAATTTTTGTCATGAATCCAATACTTTCTCTATATATTAACATATATAGAGGTAAGAGAAAGTAAAAAAAAAGGTCAAATGATTTTACATTTTTTATTTAATCCGTCCCCCATCCCTATAATACTTATATTTAAAATTTAATTTAGAAAGTAAAAATATAGATTTGTTTAATTAAGATTAAAATTTTCATCATCTCATCACGAAATGGTTTGTTATAATTTAAAAAATTTGAATTTAGGTATTTACTTTTGTTGTTTGAAGTTACTATTTAATAGGTCTATAATAAAAATTTTTATTTCTTTTATTTTTATGTGTACAACGTTTTGTAAACTTATTTTGTGTCTTCTTGAGGTCTCTCAGGCTCTCATTTTATAAAATATGTATACACAAAACTTTAAACCACATAACCAAAACTCACACTGTAGGTTCAGAAAACCTTCCAGCCATCAACATAATATAGACGTATTTAAAAAAAGACATTTTCGATATTTGAAACCGTATCAATTTTTATTTATCACTCTGGACGAGGTGCGAATTAGTAACGCCTAGATTATGAATCCACCTTTGCTCTAAATGGCGCGAGGTTTGAATAAAATGAATTATTTAATTAATTAAAAAAAATATAAAACATAGTCCCTCTAGCGGAAATTTAAAGCACAAATAATCGATTATATAAATGGTAAAAGGAGATGGTTCTTTCTTTCTATTCAAAAGAATGTTTTAATAAGTTCCACTTGACAAAACACTAATAAAAGGCACTAATTAAAAATTTTTTAATTTAAACAAAACTGAAGAAGGGATGTTTAAATACTCTCCCTTTCTTTACCTGGCGAAAAAAAGGAAAGGGAAAGGTTTAATTGAGTTAGAATATATATAATTAAATCGCAATTCAGGAATTTTATTTATTTTTTTATTTAAATAAAATCAACCTCATCGGCTAAAGAGTAATATCTTGAGTTTCAAAGGATAAGTCCTCTGAGGCCATTTATATTTATAACTATTATTTTTAATTTTATTTATTGATGTGGAAGATGCGGCTGTGGATATATAGTGAAGGGTGTTCAGAGGCAGCCAAGAAATAATACCCTGAATGCTTTACCAATTAGCCGAAAACGTTTCGGTGCACTTATTATGCTGCATCTTCATTCCTTTAATCGGTGTATAATTTGCTCAGGATTGGTCCAATAATATATTTGACTTGCATGAAAATTCATTAAATCATTATATACATAAAAATAATATAAATAGTATTCGTTTAGAAACTGGACAAGAAAAAAAATGTAGTTTACTATTTATAAAAATAATGTAATATTGGACCAACTCTGAGCAAGGGGGGGGGGCATATACATCAATTAAAGGATTGAAGTTGGAGCATAATAAATACCAATTATTGGTAAATCATTTAGAGTATTATTTCTTAACTGCATCTGTCTCTACAGGTACATATCTTTCACTTTTTGATTTATATTTTAAAATCAATTTGACATTAAATATTAAAAATTAAATATGCCTGTTGACGTTCTACGTCAGCGTTTTCCAAACTGTGAGGCGCGCCTCCCTAGGGAGGCGCGGACTAATCTAAGGGGAGGCGCGAATATTGGCCACCAAGATCAATTTTCCAAATGATTGCAAGTTTTATAAATAAAATAATAAAATAATTTAGAAGATTCTGGGACGGAGTTTTTAATTAGAATAATAAATATGAATAAATAAAAAAAATATTTTTATATAGGACTTAAATTTATATTTTTAGTATTTTTTTGTTTTTGTATTATTTTATTAAATGTATGTGGGGGGGGGGGGCGTCATACGATTAAATATTTTTAAGGGAGGCCTTGTAACATAAAGTTTGGAAACCACTGACCTAAAGTAAGACGCATTCTAGAAAATTATACTATGTGTAAAACCCAAAGACGGATCCAGGGAAGTTTTTCAGGGTTTTAATTTTTTTCTGACTGACGCGAAGCTCGCCGAAGGCGATAGCATTGTTAATTATTTTATTTATTAGGATTGGATAAAGGGTTGAAAAATGTTTTTTAAATTTATTTTATCTAAATCGAAGCCAAATAAATAGAAAACATTCAAAAAATAGCGTTGATTATTATTTTAATTAGGGGGGGGATGAAGGGTTGATTATTTAAGAAAGGGCTTGGAATATTCCAAATCACTTGTTGACATTTTTTTCCGGCTCTAAATATAGTTAGATTAGAGCAAAAGGTATTTTTTTACTTTTAATAAAAAGGGAATTGTTATTTTCATCTATTTTATTCCAAAACAAAAAGAGAGACGAATCTCTCATTCAGTCGAGTCGAGTGCGTGGCCGAGATGCAGGCGCTGCTCTCTTTTTGTGTTTAAAGTGAACCAAAGTGAATAATTAATATAGTGTAACCCACCCTGACCTCACCGTCAACCAGCACACCCTCTTGAGTTTCTTATTAAAGGTAATTAATATGCATTTTATCGTTGAAAAAAAAAAATGATAAAAACAAATAATTTGACTGCTAAAAACGATTCTATTGAATATGAAATTAAATATTTTGTATTTCACTAAGGGTAGAGGGAGAATATAAGCTGTTGAAAGGGAGAGGGGGAGTGTAGGTGTCTTTGAAAAAAAAATTAATTTTTTATTTTTATTTATTTTTTTTTTAAACACCTTTTTTTCTCATTCTTACTCACACACACACATATATATATATTTTTGTTAATCAAATTTCCTTAATATACTATTACACAGGGGTGGATTAAGGGTTGAAAATTAAAATAAAATAAAAATTAAAATAACTATTTATAAATGATAAATGTATTCAAATTATTTTGAGAGTAATTTCGAGGTGAAGGCTGGCATTTCCTTAAGGAGGGGGGGGGGAGGTATGAAGGCATTAACCAGGGGGGTTAATGCCCCATCCCCTATAATGCACAAAGATATTAATATTTTTTAATACTTTTGCTAAAAAATAAGTGCATTCCATTTGAGTTAAAATTTATTTAGCAAATAGTATAGTAGGATAGAAACATTTTAATGTCATTCTAAAATTTCTTATTACTGGGGCGGAATTAATTTTTGAAGATTTCGAAACTCTCATAAACAGATAATAATAACACTGGGTAACTTAGGAACCCATCGAATCTCTTGCAGAATTTTGTAGGGATTTTTTTCATTAGGTAGAAAAGTAAGATATGATTAGTCCACTTAGAATTTTACTGGGGTGAGTTACCGCATCTTTTTGTATATAGAACTAATCTCAATTAGGATTTGAATTTTTATTTTCTCTTACCTATATGTATAAGTTAATATACATATATAGGCCTATAGAGACAATATTTTCTATATTGGATTCATGTCAAAAATTCGATGTCGAGACTTTGATGGATATACACGTTTTGAGGTCCCTAGATCCAAAAAAATGATTTTCGCGACATGTTCTGTCTGTGTGTCTGTTTGGGTTCAATTTAAAGCATGAAGGAATTGAGCTAGGAGGTTTAAATTTTATATTCAAGTTAGGCACCCGCCTAGGGCGTGAAAATAAGATTTGAGAAAAATATTTTTCTTCAGGAATGAAAGTTAAAAGAACACGCAACCATAATGTTTTCTTTAAAAATAGATTTTAACTGCTGACGTTTCGGCTTTGGTCAAAGCCATCCTCGGAGCTGTTAGTGGTCATCTGAGGATGGCTTTGACCAAGGCCGAAGCTGTTAAAATATATTTTTTGGTTGCGTTTTCTTCTAACTTTCATTCCTGATACAAATTCCACCAGCCATAAAATACCCTGCTAGTTTTAATATAAATAAAAATAAATAAAAAAATATTTTTATATAAATTTATATTTTTTAGCATTAAAAATTTTTGTTTTTGTATTATTTTATAAAATTGGAGAAGGGGGGGGGGAGGCGTCATAAGATTAAATATTTTTAAGGGAGGCGTGGTAACATAAAGTTTGGAAACCACTGTTCTACGTTGTTGAACCATCCAACCAGGGATTCACTTGATATTGTGAAAATTGAAAAATTAAAAAAAAAAAAAATCATCTCATTGGAAATGTTTATATAGGTAGATATTATGTTTCCCATGTCTTTTTATAAAATTTTTATTAGAGTTTATTATGAAATCTTTTTTTTTTGACAGAAGGCCTGGCTATAAGTTGTTCCTTTTGCACATAAATCTTTTACACAACTTTTACAGTTATTTCAACCACTATATCGCCTGATCATATTCTGTAAAAAAAATATGATAGAGGGACAGGTCATACATACAATGTGCGTAAAAGTTATTTTCAAAGAAACGTTTTGCCCTCGGGGCTTGGTGTAGAGGTTAGCGTGCTAACCTCGTATACCAAACGTCGCGGGTTCGGACCCCAGGCAGTCCGATGATTTTATTTAAGCCATTTGGATACCAAATGGCTTTAATAGAAATGCCTGGACCCCATATATGTATATTAAATAAGAACCGACCGAATATTCGGTTTCGGTTTCGGTTTCTGTTTGTTTCAACCATTCTTTCTGTTTTGGTTTTGTTTTTGTTTTTGCTACAAAACGCTCGCGGTTTTCCGGCCCCCAAAACAGAAAAATAAAAAAAGGGGTGGAATCCAAAAAAAAAAAAAAAAAAATAAAATAAATTTGCAAAAAAGGGAAAAAAAATTTACTCCCAAAATAATAAAAAAAAATTTAATGTAAGGAAAAAAAAAAAAAAAAAAAAAAAAAAAAAAAAAAATAAAAAAAAAAAATAAAAAGAATTTTTTTTTGGGTTTTGTTTTTGGTTGTGGGGTAGGGGAAGGTTGGGGGTGTATGTTGGGTTTGGGTTTTGGTTTGTTTATATTAAATCAATAACGGATATCGTAAATGTCTTATATGACCTGAGTTGCCGAAAAGACAATGTGAATGTGTGTGTGAGTGTCAGTGTGAATGTTTAAAAAAAAAAAAAAAAAGAAACGTTTTAACATACTTTTCGAAAAATAATTTTTAACATATTTTTGAACTTCATATGATCAGACGTTATACTTTTCGAAATATATTTAAATAAAATGATGGGAGAGAATGGTCCATCAAAGGATTGCAATTTCAAATATTTCTCCGATTATTCTTTATAATATTTTTTAGCAATACTTTCCAATTTCACATCGATATAGCATATTCTCGCTCGTGTGTCAATTTTATGTTTATTTATATCCCCACTCAACTTCTGAAACCATATAGCAGGAGTGGCCAAACTGCGGCTCGTGAGCCACATGCGGCCCTTTGAAGGTTTATTTGTGGCTCTCGATAAATGTTAATTTTCCGCAGCGCGTTTTCCAAAAAAAGAGGCAGAAAAATTTTAATTTTGTAAAAAACCGGTATAATGATTTCCCTCAGGGCGGCATGTAATCCACACTATCCTAACTTCAAAATAAATAATCATGTCTTTTCTCGTGAATCGTAATCGTAAATAATCAATAACAATTTAATAATATTGTATTAACAAAATTCCCACCATAATTATTATTTTTTTCAATTAAAAGGATATGGATTTTATTTATTTCCTTCTCGGATCATTTAGACCTGGATGGTTGATCTTGACATTCGTATAAAAGAAAGGATTACATAATAAAAAAATAAAATTCATTTTTTTTTTTAAGATAAGAAAAAAAAATTTTTATAGTCGAATGAATGCTTTAAATCTCAAATACAGAAATCATCATAAAAGCAATTCTCCCACGATCTTGAAAAGGAGGAGGAGGAATTCGCTTGCCTTCCGGGTTTTCATTCTGTGTGCGCATTTGACAATTCTAAGGGGAAAGGGTCATTTAATAAAAAAAACATACTTTTTGCATGATCATTCATAAAGTTAAAGTATCTCAAAGGAAGCTCTTTTTTTTTTACCGACTTTAATTTGTTTATTCAATCAAGCAAATATAAATTTTAGAGGCGCTTTAGCCAAGTTAAAAAAAATATTTTTTTTTGTTATTTCAACATCCGGGGGGGATATAGACTTTTAAACGATTCAATTAGAATTTAATATATTATTATATGATTTATTTATTTATATAATTTATCTCTAATTGATTTAAATAAATTTTCATCGGATTGCCTGGAATCTGAACACACATTCACACCCCTAGCTTAAAACTTTGGGGTTAATAAAGTTTTATAGTAACTTTTCTACTTTTAAAAGACCTATTGGTCCTTTTGTGCAAAAGGTTCCTGAGCTTCATCTAAAATAAAAATTTTGTGTTGACGTTACACTTAAGAAAGATGATGTTTTAATAAAAAAATGTCTATTTGTCTGTCTGTGTGTCTGTCTGTCTGGGTTCAATTTAAAGCATAAAGGAATTGAGCTAGGAGGTTGAAATTTTATATTTAAGTTAGTCACCCCCCTAGGGCGTGAAAATAAGCTTTTAATCAAAATCGGCTAAAAAGTATTAATACTAGTATTTTACTGATGTTTTTCGGTTTGTTTTTTTAGATTTTCTCAAAATTCGCTCCAACGATTTTGATTAAAATTCTAAAATCAATTATTTTTTACATGCTCTTTAAAATGTACAGTATATTCTCATTTTGCCATTGAAACCTTCTGAAGACCACTTTACTCTTGTACTTCATAGGAGAAATGGTTGCCATGGTCACAAAATATAAATATTTTCCCATTCTTATAAAATTTACATCTTAAATTCTAATATAATAATATATCATCGGAAACTAAATAAATGTCGACACGAAAAATCTGGTGAGACAAGCACAGAACACAACTTTCGATACCGAAGGTAAGAGAAACTTGTGCGCTGTGCGACAATCACACCAAATTTTTACTTTTTTTTAATTGTTCAATAAATTAATAATAAAAATAATTAAGTACACAAATTTCAATTTTAAATAACAAATTTAAAATATTTTTTATAATTTTTTAATACTAGAGGAACTGTTTCTCTCCATATAATTTTTCTGTGGACCCTCCCCCTGAGGAGAAATTAGTTGTGATTGACCTGTCACGTTTTCGATGTTACAAAGGGGGAATATCTATTTTTGTATTTAATAGAATGACTGATATAATTCAACCTTTGTTTGAAACCACCTTTTATCTTTTAAAGCTGATGAAATAACTAAAATTATGTCATCATATTTTCCTTAAAATGACAGCCAATTTTTTTTTTTTTTATAATAAAAGTAAAAAGAAATGTTGATAATTATTTATTTGTTATCGTTAGATAGTAGATGAATTTCTCATTTGGGTCAACACTTTGCTGATCAATGCAAGGAGACATTAAACAGAAGGCTCATAATATCGGACAATAGAGGCGTCATGTTTGGCATGTCATATTTCTAGGGATAAACGTGCTTGGTAATATGGATTAGTTATGTCGTTGAGATACTGAGAGAGAGTATCGACTTAACACACCAACAACTCCCTGTTGCTCTCTCTCTCGCTCTCAATTGACTCATGTTGTTCGGGGAAGGAACAACACCCATCCCAACAATTAATTGCTTATCTCTTTATTTGATTGTGATGTGATTTTTCTTGAAAAAACACTAGTAAATTAATCCAAATATTTATTTTGTAGTATCTTTGCCATCAGAGTCGTAATTAGGCTCGCCCAAATTTCAACAACATGATAAATTAAATATGAATTAAGAAAAATATTTTCATCATTAGGAATTTTTTTTTTCGCCTTAATAAACGAGCTATTTCATAATAATTTCTAATTTTTGAAGAATATAAATTAAATTTTTTATTTTAAAATGACAATTTTTTTTTTTTTTTTTGTGAATTTGACATTTAATTTCCTGTTCTCATTCGCTTTAATAAACAGGCACAAACAGAAACATTTCCTCTTATTATGTTGAATGGTTGTTTTGGGTAAAATCCAACTATTAATGTATCATTTTCTTTCTTCTTTTTTTTTTTTAAACATTCACACTTTTTTCTCATTCACACTCACACTCAGTCTTTTCGGCAACTTAGGCCATATAACACTTTACGATAACCGTTATATATGATAATATCTATTGGGGGTCCAGGCATTTCTGTTTAAGCCTTTTGGTATCCAAATGGCTTAAATAAAATCATCGGACTGCCTGGGGTCCGAACCCGCTTCGTTCCGTAGAGAAGGTAGGCACGCTACCAACGACACCAAGCCCGGGGTCTTTCTTCTTATTCTGAGGTCTTTTTTATTGAGAATCGGCATAGATTTTCATAGTTTTATAATCCAACTCGCGCAGTGGCGGCTCGTGAGTTTAATGCCCGGGGGGCGCACCACCGGGGGGTCTGGGGGCCCCCAAGAGAACACTAAACCATACACACTACATACCAATCACACATTCGTTAAACACTTAGAATGCGGTTAAAAAGTTAAGGAACGCCGGCGCGCTGTGCGGCGACTAGCTGATGCTTCGCTCTGCGCATGCTCGGACGGCGTCCCAAAACTCTCATTCGGTTCAAGCTTACACGCGTCATAGCACCAGTAGCCCCCACCAGACCTCTCTCCGTATAACTGCATGTTGATGGATTGGGGCGTTCAGGACAGCGTCCGACGGCTATAAGTACGCGCTTTTCGCGCTATTTTTGCCTGTTTTTTCCCTATATTTTCAATGTACGCGACTGATAAAACACTTTGGTTAGTTAGATGTATAATTATAATTGAATGGGAATTTAATTATTCTTTACTTTTTCAAATCTTTAGGAGGGGCGGCGTCCGAGAGTCCTTACGGGCGAGCCGCCACTGAACTCGCGCCGGATTAAAATCAGATGCAAAGTTTATAAAAAAAATAGTTTTTTAGCTCTCACTGTTCGTAGTACGATACTATTGTATCGATGACTACCGGGGGACGTTCCACACTGATTACTCTGGGCATAGGCTTAGCCAGGGGGGGTTCAAACCCCCCCCCCCCCATGGGACCCAAGCCATGACTAGTTATTTAATACAAATTATATTTCACATAGGGTAAGAGAAAGTAAAATATAATAATTTACTCTAGCTAAAAAAAACAAACCAAAATGATTTATAAATACCCTAAAATAATCTTAAATTTTTGAAAAAAAATTTCTTGATCCCCCCCCCCCCATCAAAAATTTCTGGCTACGCCAATGGCTCTGGGTCACCATTCCAAGATTTCGCCGCCGTTGGGATTGCTTAATCGCAACTATTGCTCTTCTCCGTAGCCAGGCCCCCCTGCTAATTAAAAAGTTTATTACTAAGGCCCCTATTAATATATTCTAGTGTCGGGATCCCTGTTCATAAAATTTTAATATGAATTATAATTTTTGTAAAGTATTAAAATCTCTAAAAAACGACTAAAAAAAAAAAAATAGGTTCCATACATTTTACTAGCAAAATTCAGAAAATCCCAGAACTGTTTTGTTATTTCTCTTATGAAACCAAATACACCCATTTGTCTTATGTTTCTGTGTTGAATAAAAACGTCAGATTGAATTTTTTTTTTTTTTTTTTTGAAATTTGAGAGGCAGTTTCACTTTATAAAAAGTTACCTTTTCTATTTTAAAATTATTTTCCGTCATTTTAAAATCATAGAATGAATTGACTTGTAAAAAAAGACGAAGATTATTTATGATTATTTAGAAATGCGACTGGGGGTAGAAACAACTTTATATCTAGATACAGTATGTTTTTAAAAACGAATACAAAATTTTTATTAATTAAAAAAAATATGAAGATAGCCCAAGTCCAAAACACAGTGACGCAATCAGGGAGGTTTTGATTTTTTTTTTCAATTAACTTTGCCATTGAGTAAAATCTTACCGGGGTTTTATGGTCAATGGACCTAATATTAAAAACGAAAGCAAATTTATTTTTAATGAAAATCGAGAAAGTTTCAAAAAATTCAAACAAGTTTATTAGTAAAGTTCTAGTACTTTTTGTCTATCTTATTCACAATTCTCCAGGGGACTACGAATTGGCTACTTAAGTTAAATTTAAAATTTGAGTATTATCGTTTTTGAGTTATTTAATTAACCTACATTTTTTGATATTTCACTTGAAATTCATTAAAAACTAAAATTCAAGCTAAAAGAAAATCACCTCTTTTAATGGCAATTTTTAGAAAAATGGCATTTAAAAGCAATAAAATCTCTTTAGAAATTCAAATAAATATTTTGAGATTTTAGCTGGAATTGATCTTCTGAGAATTTAGGATTTTTTAGCAATACATTTAATAAATTTCAAGTGAAATATCAAATAATATGGGCTAAGGGAATTACTCAAAAGCGGAAAATCTCTCGATGCTCAAATTTTATATTTATGCTAAGTATTCATTTAGTAGGCTTCTCTATCAGTTTCAATTAAATCGATTAAATATTACTAGTATTTTACTGATGTAATCTATTTATACCAATACATTTTTCTCAAATGAAACCAGTTACGAAAAACTCAATTAGGGGTCCAACTAGTTCTAAAGGATTGATGAACTTTATTACAATATAAAGCGCTAGCCACTGACTTCCGTTTTATGTTCCTGTTTACCACTCTCTCTCGCAGAGACAGAGGAAGTGGAGTCATTGAGGGAAATTTAAAACTTAAAGTCAGAGAGAGTGCAGCCCTCTGGCAAGTGATTACTGATGTAATCAAAGCCAAAGACGGGCTTTCCCACTTATTTTAAATGATATTTAAATAAATCAATTTTAATATCTTTCTTTTTTAGTAATATGGGGGGAAGGGAAATTTAATAATAATAATCTATGGATTGAATGATTCTCAGGGTAAATAATAGCCGTTAAAATGTTTATGATTCTTATTTGCCCCCATTTTTATAAAATTGATTATGATTCTTCAGGTTTCCCGATTTTTTCAATTTGTTTAGATTTTAGTAGCATTTTTAATATGTTTAGATTTTCAGGTTTGGCCTGGTGATTGTGGGTGTACAAATATAAATCATATTTATAAAAAATATTTCTTAGAAAAAAACTTCAAGTTCTTGTAAATATTCATAAACATGTTCCATCTGTATAATAAATAAATTAATCAAAAATAAATAAAGATCAAATAAAAAAAAAAAAAAAAATACTTTCTGCCTTGTATGTAATTGGTTATTCATAATAGTGTGAGAGAGATATGGTTCGGTTATCGAAATCGATGAAATAAAACACATCAAAGTATAATATTTTAAGTTGTCATCAAAAAAAAAAAAAAAAAGATTGAAAATCAATTCAATTATGATGAATTGTTTTTTGTTATTTAATTTATCTATTTTTTTTTTTTTGTACCAAGCCTTTGTTCCAATTCACATTCGATACATCCCCTTCCTCCCCCCACCCCCCTTCGTTCAGAACATCCATTTAATGTTTCGCTTATCATGTTATGTTATCTATTGATTGGCTGCTGTTCCGATGGCTCATTTCAACTAGAAATAGCTAGAGATGGTGCAATTCATTAAACATAGCCATTTCAGTTACAAACACACAACCCTCTTGTATCATTTTTATTTTTTTATTTTTGTTTTTGTTTTTTTTTGCCCTGTCTGATCATCGAACGTTTGGTAAAAAAATTGACAAATTATTAAATGAAGGTTGTCAATCAGGGCCCGTTAACGTTGGACAAAATCGTTGTTTTTCGCTTTTTTTTTTACATCCATTCATTAATTGCGAATACTTTAGAGTAATATTTTTTAAAGGTGATAACGTTAGGTTAAGCAAGCAAACTGATCAATTTATACACTAAATATTAGATTAAGATGTATTTAAAATTTTGTTGTAATTAATATTTATTTCTTTTTGTTACAGGTAAGCTTGGCAACTTAGTGTTTACTGAAAATTTCTAAAAGGTATTTCGCAGCAAGTTATTTTTTTTTTTCTCTCATATTAATAAATTTTTTTTTAACAACTTTTTTCTCACTTCACACTCACACTCGCACACACATTTATTTATTTTATTCATATTAAAATGTACATAGAGCCATTCACACAGTCTTTTCGGCAACTTAGGCCATTTAAGACTTTGACGATAACCGTTATATATGATAATATCTATTGGGGGTCCAGGTCTATTTAAGCCGTATTAGATTCATGTCAAAAATTCGATGTCGAGATTTTGATGGATATACACGTTTGGAGGTACCCTGAATCCAAAAATGTGGTTTTCGCGACTTGGTCTGTCTGTGAACAAAATATCTCAAGAGCGAAAAGAGCTAGGAGGCTGAAATTTTATATTTAAGTAAGGCACACCCCTGGCACGTGACACAAAGCTTTTAAACAAAATCGACCAAAGAGTACTAGTACTTTACTGATGTACTTTTTCAGTTTTTTTTTCGATTTTCTCAAAATTAGCTCCAACAATTTTATTTAAAATTCAAAAATCAATTATTTTTTAGATGCTCTTTAAAATGTATATTCTCATTTTGCCCTTGAATCTTTTGAGCACACTTTACTCTTGTGCTTCATAGGAAAGATAGGAGAAATGGTTGCCATGGTAATAAAATATAAATATTTTCCCATGTTTATAAATTTTACATCTTGAATTTTAATATATTGCTAGGAACGAAATATATAGAGTAAGGTGGGGCAAAAGTCCGCACGGGGCAAAAGTCCGAATCCTCATTTTAAAATCCCCGGAAGACTTGGCGTTGTTCTAAACAACTTTGTTAGGTTGCTAACAACAAGAGCAGACGATGATTCGAAATTCAATAACGTGTTTGAAGCCGATTGTTAACAATGAGCAAATTTATGTTTTTGTCACCTTCCATCTAACATTTATGGAAATTCTCATGGTTGCAACATGTACCAGCATGCACTTTTCTAACTGTCTAATGTCTTTGATTGCAAGCTGATAACCCTAAATAAATATTTTAAAACCTTTTTTTTTCTCTACAGTTAACAATAAAAATTTTTGTAACACTTCGATGAAAATAGCTAAATGGGGCAAAAGTCCGCGGCCTCGACGGGGCAAAAGGCCCAATGGATCTCCAATGGAACAAATGTCACCCAATGGTATTCGAGTTTTTAATACCCCTACCTAGTATTTTCTGGGTTTCTAATACCCCTATCAAGTATTTTATCGGATTAATGAGCCTAGGGAAACGACCACGACCCGAAATGTTTATGCAGATTATGAACTTCAATCTTACTGGGGACTAATTGTTATAAGGCCTATTGCGTATTTCTAATAAATAAAATAAATACATAAAACATACCTATACCTAATGTATTTCTTATTAAGTCTTTTTTATACCCTGGTTCGAGAGTTTGTTCGCTGCAGGGGCAATTGTTTGCACCTAAAGATCAATTATTTTTTAGATGCGGTCTTTAACAATGTATATTCTCATTTTGCCCTTGAAATCTTTTGAAGCACACTTTACTCTTGTGCTTCCAATAGGAAAGATAGAAGAAATGGTTGCCAATGGTAATCAAGATATAAATATTTTCCCATGTTTATAAATTTTACATCTTGAATTTTAATATATTGCTGGAAACTAAATATACTTATCGACACAAAAAAATCTGGTGTCACAAGCACAGAACACAACTTTCGTTTACCGAAGGTAAGAGAAAGTTGTGTGCTCTGCGACCAGTACACCAGGTTTTTATCTAAAAATTATTTAAAAAAGTCAAATATTAAAAATTTTTTATGAATCAAGTGGGCTAAATGACGACAAACAGGTGCAAGTAGTCGTCTTGCACCTGTTTGTCGTCATTTAGCATTAAATAAATCGTACCGATCTCCTTTTCCAAATTTTCACTAGTAAAATAAATAAATCTATGTTATTAATTAATTATATTTATTTAACTATTTGTCTATTTATTCAACAGAGATATTCTTATTAAAATAAAACCGGTTAAAATAAACAAATTAAATTGATATATTCCTATTAATAAAACAAATAGACAAATAATAAATGAATATAAATTAATTTTTAAATTTCTAGCATATTTATAAAATTTTATTTAAATAGAGAGACGTAGAGATACAGAGCCCGCTCTATAATTTAAAAAGAATGAAATATAGCTATGGATATATAAATTTCCATCTGAATACTTTGTATGTATTTATTTTTTGCCATTTTTACATCGCTAATGTTTTTCGAAAGAGGTCAGCCATGTCGATGTTTTAGATGAGGTCGTGTCATTCATTTTCTTCTGCAGAGTCATTAGTTTGGCCCACGTTTTTGTCCTTAATTCTTCTTTTTAATGAAATATATCATTAAGTAAACGCTGTTTTTTTTTTCTCTTTCACCCCTTAATATTAGCCTATATCAAAATATTCTTATATAATAGGTCTACTTGAAAAATAGCTTTCCAAAAATGAATATTAATCACTTCGATATTGTATTTTATTCTCTTGAACACCTGAGGCCATATAGTCCTTAAACATTTACACTTACGTTTAATAAAAGTATTTATGAAATATATTTCCCAGCCATATATATTTTTAGTATAACCAGTGTTATATTAATACAATTCTCTATAATTTATTTTTTCGGTATCTCAGGCTATTAATTACGATATATGTCAGACTGAGCCATATTTATTAATTGATGTTTAAATGATTTAAATAAAAATTCATTAGCCTGTCTAATAAATCGAACACCAATTCCTTGACTTTTACGTTTATTTATATATTTATTTATTTTTTTTTTTGTTAAATTTGTTTTAAGCTCTTTTTAGCCACCTTGGACCATGGAGTCTATTCATCCCTATTTATTTTAATTGATTGATAGCCAATTCAATTGAAATAAATTTTTCTCACTTGGGACGGGAAACGAACCCAGGACTCTTACGGCTATCAATATTTTTTTCTTTAAGATCTTTTTGAGCATTTAAGGCTAATTAGAGTTCAACTATATTGCTATTTTTGATCCAATTTTGAAGTCAAATTGTTATCTCTTTAGTTTCTTATCAATATGTGAAGATATTAGTATTATTTTTTTAAGTTCTTTTAGACCCCATCCCTATTTATTTCAATTGATTGGTAGCCGATTCAAATGAAATAAATTTTTCTTAAATGCTAAAAGAAGAAAATCATTATGGTTTAGATTTTTGTTGTTTTCTCAAGAACGGTTCCAAGAATTAAAATTCATTTATAATCAAAAAGTAGATGAGTATATCTTATGTTACAGTCTGAACCACTAGTGACTGATATGCTCGAAAATAGTGCCTTGAGCTTAGGCAACCAGAATGCTTAGCCGTCGGTCTTTAATATTGGCTTGGTTGACTAAGCTCAAGGCTCCATTCGCAAGCATATCAGGCACTTATGGCGCTGTACTAATCGATCAGACCGGGGGCTGCACGATACCAGTAATCACCTACTTTGAGATGATATATATGAATCGTTTAGTATGTTTAGGGCTTAAATTTTAAAGCACTACCCGCTGGATATTTGCCTTATATATATAAAATTCCTTTCTCGGCGTTTCAATATTATAATCAATTTTATCTATAAATATTTACCTTGATTTTTAAAATCATAAATGAAGATAATTATTCTAATTTATTAGTGAATATTTATCTAATATTATATAAATTCGTGTAATAACCAAATAGCTAATTACTCTTTGATGCTGTAGGATATTCTCAAATTTTCATCCCTAAACTCTCTCCCTGCACCTGTTTAATTATTATTTTAATAGGTTTGTTAAATTAGAGATATTTTGGTTTAATTAATTGATTGCAATAAATTAGGAATGAATTATTTTTAGAACAAAATCCTTATAAAATTCTCATTAACTGTTTATTAAAAATGAACTGTATATTTAAATGAAGTTTAAAAACTTGTTCATTTAAGAATATTTAAATAAATATCGTTACTTTCTGTCTATATATATATATTCTTTCTTATCGATTTCGATTTAAAATTTAGAGGAATCTTAATTTTTTTTTTCAATTTGGATATACTAATCCAGTTCTTTTAAATTAATATTACTTCCGTCTAGACAATTAGTAAAAAAAAAGATATAAAATTATTTTATGTCGCAAGATAAATGGCATGCTTATCTTGATTATCTATACACAAGTTGTAGCTCGCCTTCGGCGAGCAAATGCATCATATTTATTCTTGCTCACTGTTTGAAAATTTCGCAATTGCTCACCTTCGGCGGCAAAATTTTAAAGTTTTAAATTTTCCTCTCCCGCTCCACTTCCTGCAACTCTAGCCAATCAGCGAGAGAACAAGCACATACACACATGGACAGGAAGTCAGCCGCTAGCGTTTTATATTATAAAGCTCGGGTAAATCGTGGTCCTTCCACATACTCACTAGAAGTGGGCCCCTGAGTGATTCCTACATTCTTACATATTGTTTTAAAATTTAATTTACCGTCTTTTCGCCTTCTGTGGCCATCAGACTTTAGAAATTATATTTATCAAAAAATTGATTATATCGATGTCTTCCGCAGCTTTCTTCCTTTGGGCCGCCCATCCATAGGACTACTTGGCATTGATTGATTGTTGGTGAATGTTCTTTCTTCTCGCCATATTCTAAATTTACTATAAATTGTATGACTATGCCAGGTAGCTAATGAACTTGACTGTCTTCTTTCCCTTGTATTTGCCTAATGTTTTTCTTTATTTTCTCTTTTTTATCCCGGAAAATGCGCTCTTAATAACTATTTTCATTTAGTAACTCTATATAATAAAACAAAGTGGATAATGAATGGTTCTCTCTTTGGGAATATCCTTTTGTTTAAAAATGACACGGCTTTTTATCCTCTTAATGACCTCCTCAGAGGACCTTTACCTAATTTTCCAATATTTTCTGAACCAGAATCTTATCCGAGGCCGTAACTCTCTTTCATCTCCGAACAATAAGATTGTATGTAACCTTATAATAAATTCTAAAAACAAATAACAATTAATTAAGCCCCGTAAGGATGGATGCTCAGAGCGGTTTCCATGCTCCTCTTCTTTATATGTCCAACAAATACAATACTTCTGGTTTAGTTTACTAGGACATCTCTCCTCTCTCCCCTCGTCACTCTTCTTCTTTTGATGATGATAATGACGGTTGAATATGTTGTTGTTTGTTGTCTACCATACGGCACTTGGAGACATGTCACTGGGCACCTGGTTGCCAACCTTTTCTCGTACCGTTAGAGAGGCAAAAGGCTTTTCCACCGTTAATGACGGACATTCCCTTTGATAAAGATCGTCTGTTCATCATCGCGAAATTTTATTTACATATCTGTATTAAAACTCTTGAGGTCAATATTATAAAGTAATATGGATAAAGAAATAATTTTAGAAAGATAAGGGTTAAACGGTTTTACGTAATATAATAAAAAATTTTTTTTGTTGAAATGATTGTTCATCATTGAATGATGTTTCATATTTCAGTCATCCATAGCTAAAGTGATCTTTATGGCGAATTTTTTCACTTCCGTACAATTGAAGAAGACCGAATGTTTGACCTTTTTTTCTTCTTTTCCGCCTATATGAAATTTTTTCTCTGGTGATGACAATAAAAAATCCTCGCTAGTTACTCCTATGTGAAACACATATACATTTCGATAATAATCCGAAATTAATTTTTTAAGGGGTAAAGATTAAGTAATTTTGAGAAAGGTTTTTCCTTCCCAAATTTTTTCTTTTGATCTTGAAAATTCTATTTGTAGGGTATCTAATGATTATTAAATGTCTAAAGTGGACTGTTGTTTTGTCAATAATAGACCTAATTGTCATACGGGAATCCAACTCTGAGATAATAAGTGCCTTTTCAAAGATAATTATTGTCTGTCTTTAAAGAAGTCTAACCTCCCCCCCCCCCACTCCCCCCTTGACCGAGAGGGTAGAGATATTGACATATGTCAATATTGATAGTTTAAAAGCCACGTGCTCCGGGTTCTGATCCCAGGCAGTCCGATGAATAATTATTTAAATAATTTGGAGATCTAATTATATAAATAAATGTGGCTGGGCCCCAATATATATCGTATTTTAAATATTGAGGATTGTCTCTATCAGTCTTTCCCAAACTGTGCGTCCCAGGGCCCCGTGAAAATCTTCCTATAAAAATTTTATATTAATACTATTATTAGTTAATAAAATGTTACTCGAACCAAAGTAAATTTGACGTAAAATTTGAAATGCTTGTTTAATTTATTTTTAATCTAATCAAACCACATCACCCACCTTTTATATTATTGCCAAAAAATAGTAATCTCCTTTAATTTTTCGCTATTAGTCAAACAATTAGTCAGGAGTTTTGATTATTTATTAAACAAAATTGCAAATATAAGAGGTATAGGTATATCAATTGAATAAAAACTAGTAATTTGTACATAAAGCTTGCCCTGAGATCTGACATGGGGCTTCACGGGAAAACTTTGGTATATTAAGGGCGCCGGAAACTGAAAAAGTTTGGGAATCTCTGGTCTATATCGTTTAAGATGCCGAAACTTCTAGATTAAATTCGATTAAACCATTTTTTTTATTTTTTATTAATGAAATATCAGATTAGAAAAATAACACTTTTCAAATGTCGTTTTTATGTTTTAATAAATTTCTTTTAACAAGGCAACAAACAGGAAAAATAGATAAAATGGCAAATAGGTAAAAAAATGACATTTTGTTTCTTTGATACCGGAAGGTAAACATCCAAAAAAAAACAACTTAATAATGCATTTTTCGATTAATATTTTTTTTAATT
Organism: Euborellia annulipes; assembly: GCA_023213315.1. Taxonomy (NCBI): domain Eukaryota; kingdom Metazoa; phylum Arthropoda; class Insecta; order Dermaptera; family Anisolabididae; genus Euborellia; species Euborellia annulipes. The sequence goes on from JAKCPI010007526.1 coordinate 97,217, forward strand.
TTATTTGGATGGCTGTTTGCCACATGCTTTTTTTTTTAATTTGCCCTTTTGGTTGCTGAGGGCTAGATTTGTATTGATGGCAATCGGGAGACGTTCCACATTCTGTTTTTTTGGGGCCCCACCGTAATTTCCTTCGAGCTTGGCATTGTTTCTGGTGGCTGTTACTTTACTCCGTTGCCAGGACCCCTTGCTATAAACAGAGGTTCTAAAGAGTTAAGTTCTGAACAATGAAAAATCAGTTGGTGTGGTGGTAGTTGGGTTTCTATCTTCCAGCAAGTATTCGTCTATCCTATCTTTATACCCTACAATTAATTTTCTAATAATATTTATTCTATCTACCCATAGATTTTGATTATAATACAATATTAAAATGAATCATATAATTAATTATTTATCCTTTATTACTTCCAATACAAACAGCAATTTTATAGAAATTGGTTCTATAATTATAAAGAAAGTTACTTATTTGATTTCTGCTCTCACTTTTGACATTTTCAAAAAAGGAAAAAAAAAATTGTCTTATAACACATTCAATCAACAATTAAGTATAGAAAACAAGATTTATTGAATTATAAAAGTACAAATTGGTTTTCGTAATAATATCTCCGTTTTTATGTCTTAATTTCTCTTTCTTATGAATTTTATTTCTTTATTTATCTGATGTGTGTCATCAAATTGAACAAAATATTTTATTGTTTTAATTAATGCACTGATTTTGAAAAAGGAATTCCTTCTTTTATTTGCTTACAAAATTATTAATATCTATAAAAATCTTCCATATATGAAACTAAGAAATAGATATTCTTACGACATTCGCAAAGAAAAAATTTAGAATAGAAATTTATTGAAAAATAATTGCTCAGGCAGACTTAAGCAACTATGTTCTTAAAGTCATTCTCGTGTAGGGTGCATTATTAATTAATTGGTGATTTATTGATATAAGTTTATTTTTTTATCGACAAATAAATTTTTAGTTTTGTTTTCCTCATTATTTTTGAAGTGGGCATTACATAGGTAACCTTTTAAATATCCCGGAATATAAGAGAAAGAGGGAGAGAGTTACTCTCCTTGACACTGGTTGACTGTTACATGGCATTCAATGTCTCCGGGTCTACACCTACACTATAAAATATGCAAGTGTTATTTAATTTTAATGAAATACTTTGAATCGAATCCCACCTTATCCAATTCTATTATTGAAAATTATCTAAACATGTATCTGATCTAATACTTATGTTTGCTTTTTAAATCTTATTAAAAACAATAGAAAAGTAATTCCGACAATAATTTTTTGAAAATAAGAAGAAACTTGGAAACTTTTGGCCTGATGATGGTCAACTAAACAGTCGTCGACCAACAAAATTCCCGACAATAATTTGTTGAATTATTAACCACCTTGTTCGTCTACCCTCACTCAACAGTGTAGGCCACAAATCTTAAAAGAAGGTTAAGGAAATTTCGATGTATTTTTTGTTGTAATTTAATTGCTTCAGTTTCGGTCACTTTAGTTGACAATCATCAGGCCAAAAATTTTCAAGTTTCTTCTTATTTTCAGAATTACTTTTTTATAAGATTTAAAAAACAAACATAAGCAGTGGCGTCATTTGGAGGGACAGGGGGGCATTTGCCTCCCATCCCCCAAGGGCTCTGATTTTTATAAATTTTTTTATTATTCTTTAAATAAAATATTTCAAAATATATTTACTAGTATATAAACTACAAAATTAAACAATTAATTAAATTAAATATCTTTTGAGATAGCAAATTTGCAAGATATGTTTGTGCTTAAAAGATTTGGCAAAATTGCACCCCCTGGAGTCGAACCAGGACCTCCACGCTTTCGCGGCAGGTGGACTACCCTTATCCTAGGGGCCGGCCCAATAAGCACATCTCGCATCCGCCTATTATACTAATGAAATTAAAATAGAATAAGAGTGGTCCACCCGCCGCGAAAGCGTGGAGGTCCTGGTTCGACTCCAGGGGGTGCAATTTTGCCCAATCTCAAGCACAAACATATCTCGCAAATTTACTATCTTAAACGATATTTATTGAGCATTGATTGAAAAATCCTTTTCTAACAAGGCTCTACCTAATTAATATCTTTTGGCCAAATTTGAATACCTATTTGTAAGTAAATTTTAAGAAAAAAAAGGTCCCCCAAGAAAAAGTTGAAATGACGCCACTGAACATAAGTAATAGTAATAGTAATAGATCAGATAATCTTCAATAATATAATTGGATAAGGTGTGATTTGATTTAAAATATTTCATTAAAATTTTTCTAATATGACTCTTTATGATTTCAACCACTGTTGAAGTCCTACAGCAATTGGACAAAAAACATTATCTTTACTCAAATAAAGATTTTTACAAACTTTTCAGCTTTTAATGAAACTATTGGTCCTAAACTCCTTTTAAAAAACTAACGCTATTTATTCTCTCAAATTATAAATATAAACAAGCCAATCCTTAAACAGGCTCTACACACACAGGCTTATATCTTAACACAAGTTGGTCTGTTCCGTGAGATTCGCTCTTTATTTATTTTTTTAAAATCCCCTTTTTGGTTGAAGAGGCCATTAGAGTTTGAATGTATAATATTTTGATATAATTGACTATTGGGTGACATTGCATTTCATCTCATGTTGAAAACATAAGAATTTTATTAAACTAGATTACTATTAGGCCTATAGGCCTATATTTTCCGTTTATTTACTTGAGGTGCTTCTGTGCACGAAGACACACACCTCAAACCCTACCGGCACCCCGTGAAGTTACATTTATTTTCTATCTCTAACTCCTCCTGCCTTCGTTTCTAGCTAATGAGCTAATCCTTATTTGGTCCACCCGGCTCAACCTCTTTTATGCTATGGAGGATGTCCTAGTTTGAGAAGGGACGCCCTCAGCACCGACATGTAGTCTTCTCCTTTCGAAGAAGAGAAATTTCTTTACGTTATTCCACAGGACGGGATGTCCCAGCAACTCCCTCTCCTCGTAGATTTTATTTAATGACCCTCAAGCCCAGGTTTTGGAATGACATCCTAGCCCTCTACACCTAGATAAACTAGAGAAGTCGAGTAGATTCAGCAGAGAATTTCGAATATCTCAATTTCCTCAGATTGAACTACGTTATTGTTGCTTCTACATTGACGCTAAGTGAACAAAATATCAATGAATTTTATTGTTAGGTGACCTCATTTCATTCCCCTTCCACCGTCTCTTAACTTTTTACCCACTTACTTTTTTTCACTAATTGAGACAACTTCCTCATCGCTTGTGAAAAATATTTATTTTAATGAAATAAGCATACTTTTTTAACATCGTTTTAGTTTAGATGACTATGTGGAATTTCTCATTGTCATGAAGTTTGTTTTTTTTAATGGTTTTGACTAGGCTTCTAGATTTAGGTGGCTAACATTTATTTATTTTATATTCATATTGAAAAGCTCTAGGCCTCCCAATTTATTTTAGGATATGGAATAGTTTTTGACTCTTATTAATAATCCTTTTCAAGAGAGAAAAAGGTTAGCTCTCTTCTCCTCTGATATGTCACGGTATTTAAACAAAAGCTTTAGTAGTTTCAAAGAATTCCCCTCCCCCTCTCTGGAGCTGGATGGGATGCTGGGAAAAGAGAATGGATCTATATATCTTTTCGAACAGGTAGAATGAAATAGCAGAGTGTTTGTGACCTCTGGTTCAGGGTCTTCTTCGTCATCTTAAGGATTCAAAAAGATTTTGATCGAGCTCTCGATAAAACAGATAAACCAAACAACAAGGTTTTTTTTTTTTTATTCCGAGATTATATTCTTAACATGGATTTTTTCATTTCTTTCATCAGTAAAAATATTAAATATCTTGTTTTATCTTTTGATTCCCACCAGGCAGATGCAGTTTACCTTTTGACCTGAAATCAAATAAATCAATAATAATGAATTACGAATAATAATGGTATTAGGTTTCAATTATTAAATAACCAATAATATGAATATATTGAAACTTAATTCTACGTATCAATAAAATTATATTAAAATAAAAATAATTCATTAAAAACACATTAAATAAATATTATCATTATTTTACCAGTTAAATGTTATGTTAAATAGAGTTGAATAAAATTATTCTTAGGTCGTGTCTGGATTTCAAAATTGTTTATATTTTATTTTTAACTTTGCCCATCAACCGTAGGTTGGGTAGGTAAAGTTAAGGTATTCGTAAAAAAATCGAAATTTTTCTGAAGCTGTCAAATTGCGTTTTGAGGTCCCCTGAATCCATTTAAGTAGTTTTTGGAATGATGTCTGTGTGTGTTACTCCTTCGGTAAGAGAAAGTGTTGGTCACACCAGATGTTTTTGTGTCGAGATATACAATATTTAGTTTCCCATAGCACCTAAGTTCGAAATTTGCATTTTAAATGTTGGCTGCTTGAAATAAACTAGGGTTATTTTTTCAAAATTTTAATCTCATATTTGGATATTTTATACACAATAGAATATCCTAAATAAATACAAAATTTCATAAGAATCGGAAATAATTTTTTAAAATATGTAAAATGTTCCAATCCCCACTTTTGAATCGAAATTAACATGCAAATCCCCATAGGGATTTAACATTGGCTATATGGAAGAAAGAGCCGGAAAATGAATTTGAAAAATCTGAAATATTACATCAGTAAAGTTATATAAAAAATAATTGATTTTTCAATTTTAAACAATTTTGGTGGAACGAATTTTGAGAGAAAAAAAAAAAAACTGAAAAAGTACATCAGTAAAGTGCTAGTACTTTTGGCCGATTTTGTTCAAAAGCTTCTTCTGAATGTCCGAGAGGGTACCTAACTTAAATATAAAATTTCAATCAGGTAGCTCAATTCTTTCATGCTTTCACACAGTCAAACAATTTGTGGGACCCATTTTTTTTGAACTCAGGGGACCTCAAAACATGAATATCCATCAAAATCTCGACATCGAATTTTTGACATGATCGCAATACGGTACTTTCTCTATATATTTCATTTATATAGGGTAAGAGAAACTTCTTCTGAGTGTCCTGGAGAGTACCTAACTTAAATATAAATAACTTATTTAATTAAATATAAAATTTCAATCGCTAAGTGAAAAAATTTATTAGACTTTTCGACTAACAGCCATCTTGAAAGTATTTTGAATTTTTATCAAAATTGAAACAAAAAAAAAAACAAATATAAATTGATTGGTTTACAATTAAATATTTATTAATTCATATATCCGAAAAAATAAGGGTGTGCCGCCGTTCCCATGTTTGGGAACCACTGACCTAGTGTTTTTAATTAAATTTTTTTAATTTTCCTATATACATAATTTCCCAACAAGGGCCAACAGTTGATAGTTTAAATTTAATATAATATAATATATAATATATAACATTTCTCACAATTTCTAACCTCTCTTTAGATAACTTATACTAAATATAATTTTTTGAAAATGATTATTGATTATTAATTAATTTCCATTTATTTTACAATTATCATCATACTACCTCATAGCCAGATGCTCTCAAGTGATAATGGCTCTGATTATTATTGATTACGCTGATCAATCATAATTATTCAAAAATAATAAATTATGCACATTAGCTTTTTTTTGTTCCGTTATAATAATAGGACTTTTTCTCACGTTCTAAATTAATATTAATAATAAATTTCTTTTTTTTTATATGGTTTAAAAGAACGAATTAAGCTTAGAAAGTCATTGATATTAAAAATCAGAATTTTAATACAATCGTAAAATTGGGAAGATTGGTGGGCCACCAATATACCGACCTTATAGAAGCAAATTTTTTTTAGCATATCGTTCGTTTTTCCTTGCCGGAAGGTAGTCAACCAAAGGGTCCATCTCATTAATTGGTTTTTCGGCCCTGCCTTGGTCTAAAAAAAAAAAAAAACCAAAGCCTAGTTGAAATAAATACTTGTTAGTTTTTGTAAATAACAAAAAATTGTTCTGCTCTGCTTTCATTTTTTTTATTCCACCAACAAATAGTTCGTTTTAGATACATGTAGGCCTATATCTATTATATTTGTATAATATAATATCAAATTTCATATATGGTTTCCGTTACCGGATTACAATAACAAATGGTTATTAGTAGGAGGCAATGGCTCCGCCGGCTAAGCTGAGGATTACGGAGTCCGTCGCCTCACCACCCGTCTTCGGATCCAGCCCCCCGCAACTAAAACAATCCTCCCCCCCTGCCCGCCTCTCCGGTGGGGGGGGGGGGGCCGCCCCCCCCACCGACCCAAAAGCCCCAAGGGCGTAGGTGGGGGTTGTGTCTGGGCACGCCCGCCCCACCCCCCCCTCCCCTTATTAGTTAAATTTCAATTTTTTTTTTTTATAAATATAAAACTATTATTTTCAAAATTATATAAATTACTATTGATTTTTGATTGGTGGCTTAATGACTAACAACGATGTTTTTATGATTAAAAAGCTCTAGACCTAAATATCAAATTCATTCCCTTTATCACTGTTTTTCTCCCTTTAATCTAAAAGATAAATCAACTCTTTTTGTTTATTTATTTCTTAGTCAAATTAAGTACGATTTTTTATTCCCACGTTACGTTTGAAGTTGTTTGTAAAAAAAAAAAAAAACAACCAGAAAAAAAATCATTTAATCTTTTTAGAAAGGTGAAAAAAAAGAAAAGTTTATTTAGTTTTTGAGTTTGCTTCTCTCTTTGAGGGAGTTTCTTTATCTTTTGACTTTGGAAAAATTTCGGGTGTGATGAAAATTGCTCCCCCCCCATTCCACTCTTTTTCAACTTCTTTACGTTTTTGCATTGATGATTTGATTATTATGCCTGGAAAGAGAATTTTTTAAAAGAAGGATTATTTAAAAAAAAAAAAAAAAGATTGCAAATTAATTTTTTTATTAGCTGGCATTATTGAAATTATTTACATATTTATTCAAATTATAAAGCGAATAAAATTTCATTGGAAGCAATTTTTTTTTTTTTTTTTGGGCTTTTTAAAATTAAAACAGCATTAAAAAGTTTAATTTATGCATCATTGAATCCTTCATATGGTCTTTTTTTATTTAAATATAATAACCAAAAATTTATTTTTCGTAATAAATTTATTCATTTATTTATTTACTAGTACTTTTTGACTGATTTTGATAAAAAGCTTATTTTCACGCCTCAGGTGGGGTGCCTAACTTTAATATAAAATTTCTACCTCTTAGCTCAATTTCTTCATGCTTAAAATTGAGCACAGACACACACACACACACACACAGACAATGTTACAAAAACCATTTTTTTGGATTCAGGGGACCTCAAAACGTGTATATCCATCAAAATCACAACATTTTTTGACATGAATCCAATACTTTCTCTCTCTATATATATGCATAGGTAAGAGAAAGTAAAAATGCAAAATTTGTTGAATTGAATATATTAATAAACAACATGTTGTATGTCGTTATAAGACCACAACTGTTTTGTAATTCTAATTCTAAGAGATATTAGTAAATGTCAATATCCTGATTTTTTTGCATTGGATGATACATGAAATATTTTCTATCTAAATTGTTCCCATCTCTCCCAGACTGGACGTGTTGTTGTCTTGATTTTTCCAAATGCCTCAGGCATATCAAGAAGAAGCCGAAAATCCTTGGTCTGACCTTCACTCCCACTTGTTCACAATTCTGAGGGTGGGGGAAGCACTTATACTCGTAAACGTTTAAAAAAAAAAAAAAAAAAAAAACTTAATCTATTCATCATTGAATGATCAATAATACGATTATTATTTTTTTTATTTGAATTTCAAATTCCATGAATAAGATTATATTAAAATAAGAATACCTTTATGGAAAGAAAGAATTTGCGTAATTTAAATTATATAGGCAGAGACATTAAAAATTATAACATCTGAATCTTTTTGAAATTTTAACGTTGTCTTCTAGCAATCAGACAAAATCTGATAGATAAAGATAGTGTAGACAAGATTATACTGTCACATTATTAACTCAAATATAATTAGTCTTATAAATGACTCCTGACACACGAATACAGCCCAAGATTTTTTCATCTTTCTGCTTTTTGGAAAAAAAGGTTTTAAAATTGTTTTGTATCGAAGGCTATATAGACATACTATCAGCCAAGCCAAAGTCAGCTCTAAAGAAAACAACTCTAAAGCTTAGACAATTAAAGGCAATTGCTCTCTAAGTTGTTTTCTTTAGAACCGACTGCTACTTATGGCTGATACAGATAGTATGTTTAAATTTACTTCGAACGATTATTTTTACTTTCTCTTACCTACGTATACATATATGTCTGTCTGTCTGTCTATGTGTCTGGGTTCAATTTTAAGCATGAAGGAATTGAGCTATGAGGCTGAAATTTTATATATAAGTTAAACACCCCCCCCCCCCCACCCGAGAGCAACTCTCGGCCTGGGGAGTAGGCAGGTTGAGACCCCGGGAACCAAGAGCTAACACCCCGACTTGGGGAGTAGGCAGATTGAGGCCCCAAAGTCAACCCAAACCAAACACAAACACGATTACACAGAACCAACCACTGTCCATTCCTCAGAGACAAACCGAGACCTCTGAGGCATCCACCAAACACACCACCAATACACCGACTTGGGGAGTAGGCAGATTGAGGCCCCGTAGTCAACCTAAACCGAACACAATTACACACACCCAACCTTCCTCCAGTTCTCAGAGACCAATCCACGCCTCTGAGTCATCCACCAAATTGACCTGGGGACCAGGAAGACTGCGACCCCGTAAACAACCCCCTCCACCATTACCTCCTAACTTCCTTCTCTCTTGAAAATGGCTCCAAAAGGAGAGTCGAAACGTCGAGTAAATCTCAGCACCCCACGCGACTTAACCCGAGAAAACTTGTCTTCGCATACATCCGGTCGCGGAAACCTCCAAGAACATTTAAGGCCTATATATCAATATATATATTGGTAAATATCTATCTGTATAAACGTGATTTATTAAATAATCTTTGCCGCATCTTACGTAGAAAAATGAAATCTAAATGGCCTCAGATGCTGAAAAGAGGTTAAAACAGACATCAGATAAAAATTATTTCTATTTTGACAAAATTCATTCGTCCCAATAATTTTAATTGCTATAAATATGAAACATTCTCATTTCCTGTTCTCGAAGTCAAAGATTCGCTTCCATTCATTTGTAAATTTATATAAATTAAAATCGCTAAATTCTTTTTTTTTTTAGTCTTTTCGGCATCCTAGGCCATGTTGACTCTAAACGTCAGAATAATAATACGATATACTGTATGTGTGAGTCGGGCACATTTATTTGCTATCCGAAAATTGATTAAATAATGACAGGACCTAAATGATCTGATAAACTTTAAAAAAATTATCATCTCATATATCATTGATTCATTCATTTATTAATCCCTAGCTAAGCAACAAAAAAAAAAAAAAAAAAAAAAAAAAAAAAACTAATTAAAGCATTTAAATCCTTGGTTGAATATATTCAAAGTACTAACAAGAGTAACTGTTATTAAACAATTAAAATGTTAACCTCTCGGTTGAAGGGTAAAAATTAACTCCGCGAAAACCTTAATTAAATATCTTAAATATTTTATAAAATGCTATATAATTTTACAATTATAATCTATCCAGTTTTATGTGTATATTTTTCAAATTTAATTAAAGAAGGGGAAAAAAATTTAGTGAATGTAATTAAGAGTTTGAGATAATTATTTCACTTTTGCCGAACAGATGTGTAATTAATTTATAAAATGTTGTTTTATTATTAATAGAAAAAAATTTAATTTTCTTTAGTTATACAGACTTAGAAATACTTCGGTCGGGTTTCCATATTGAATTATCAATTTCGACTTTTAGACCTCTTATTGGCGGATTTAGGTTGGGGCTGAAAATCTGATAATTATTAACGAAATTATGAAGAAAATAGTGAAAAAATATCATACTATAATATAAAGCGCTAAAAGCTGACTTCTGTCCCTATGTATATGTGCCTATTAGGACTCTGATTGGCCAGAAAAAAACCAAGTGGAGTTAGAGAGGGAAATTTAAAACTAATTCAGAGAGGGAAATTTCAAGCCTTAAAATTTTACAATTGCACGCCGTAGGCGGGCAAGGGGTCCAGGGGGCGTAGCCGAAGCCGGGCTTTACCACTTGTATAATAGTTACAAGTTTATTCTTATGAGTTCTACTGTCCGAGAGCAAAGCGCCTAAAAGTTAGGCAGCCAGTTTTCTTTTTTACCCGACTTTGATAAGTGTTTTGTTTATAATTTCCTTAAATATTAACAGATTTTCATGAATTAATAATTTTTGGAAAGCTAAAGAGCTATAGAATATCGTAATTATATGCTTTTTGCATTCAGGGATGGGAAAAATTGAATTAGGGGTGTCCAATTTAAAAAAAAAATTGAAAGAATTCAATTTTTCTAAACTTTTAGCCGCATTTTGCGGCATTAAACCACCTCAGATAGGGCTGAAATTTTATATATCTTCGTATGAAACTTTGATCCACTCAGCAAATTTTTACAATCCCTCCTCCCTTGATCTATCCCTTCCTGTAGCCAGAAAGCTTTTCTGGAGGGGGGTGGATGATCCGAGAAGTGATCACTCCTCCCAAATGAATAAATCTTACATTTTTTATAATTTAAAAATTTCAACAAGATGTTTCTCTTTATATTTATAGAGATTTTTCTGGATATGGGCGGGAGGAGGGTTTGACCCCTTCCCTGGCTTTGGCCAGGCATCAATCCATTGATTCCTTGCACTATAAAATCCAATATGATTAAATTTAACCTTGAAATAAATTTTTACCTACGTGATACATG
>JAKCPI010007527.1:0-11862 GCA_023213315.1 Euborellia annulipes
TAATAATTTTATACTTCGTCATCTACAAATCATGTAATAAATATATATAATGGCCATAGAGTTGATTTAAATCTCATTTCTTGCAGAGGCATGTGCAATAGGACATCCATTGATTCTCTCATATTGACAAAAAAAAGGGTCTGAAATATTATCCTTGTAAGGATTATTCAGTCAAAGAGCTCATCGCTCAAGATATTAAATAACTTAAGGGCTTGTGTCCTACGAAAAGGCGTCACAGAGGCTTTTCAGGGGATTATTCCGGGGTTTCAATTCAATGAACCAATGAATTTTAATAATCATTCCATATCCCGACAAATGAGTCCGGTAAGCATACCTCTCTCTCTCTCTCTCTCTCCCTCGATCTATGTGTACCTATGTAACTAGTATATAGTCCCTAGATCATTTACATACTTTGATTTGTTCTTTAAGTTAATAAAATTTTTTAAACGAATTGAAATTAATAATTTATTTTGTTTGAAAAATAAATAAAGGTTATTTGGAATGGAAAAAAAAAACTCTAGATTTATAATTTTGAAAATTTTATAAATCGAATTTTCCTGAAAAGATAAAAAGATCAAACAAATTCCAGAGATTTTCTAATCGTCTAACTGGCGTGTGTCCCTAATGGTTCACTATGCTAGACCTGCTCTGGGCTTGTGGATCCCTCGATCATTTTTATTCATTTTTACTCGGGGTATCATTTAGAGTCAATATGGCCTAAGATGCAGAAAGAGACTATTTTTTTTTTTTTTATAACTCACACTTTTTTCTCATTCACACTACTATTCACACACACATATACACATTCTTTTCGACAAGAATATAAGACTTTTACGATATCCGTTATTGATTAATATACATATTGGGGGTCCAGGCATTCTTATTTAAGTCATTTGGTATCGAAATGGCTTAAATAAAATCATCGGACTGCCTGGGGTCCGAATCCGCTACTTTTGGTATACGAGGTTAGCACGCTAACCCCTACACCAAGCCCCCGAGGGCGAGACTAATTAAAAAAAAAATTATTTTCATATTAATTTATTTAAAATTCTTAATCAGCAACCTCACAAACCCTTGTGTACTGAATTTCAGACAGATTAAATAACGTTTTCGACCTTTGACCAAGGGAGCGTACAAGTATTACGTAACCCAATTTTTTTTTGGGAGGGGGAGGGGGGTGTTGGAAAAAGGTACCATGCGTTACAAGGGGAGGAGGGGGTTGAACAACGCGTTACGTAACTGGTATTTTAGCAACTTTCCGATATTTTGCGCAACATAATTGTGACTTTTAGATAAAAATGGCCACTTGAGCGTTACGTAACGTCTAGGGGGGTCAGAAAAATGTTACGGCGCGTTACATGGGGGGGGGGGGGGAGAGTCAAAATCTTCAAAAATTGCGTTACGTAATACTTGTACGCTCCCCAAGTTTTTGGCATGCATTTACTGTTAACAGTAGTGTAAAAAATAAACACTGCGAAACAACAATGTATATGCCAAAGATAAGATTGACTAACTCTGGCATTTGTACTTCAATCGTAAGATCAATTTTTTATTTCTTTTGTCTTGCAAAAATATTTTAATTTTTGTTTGATAATTTTGTACAGTAAGTTTTTTATATATACCCTGTTAATATTATATGTGGATTTCTAGTAAGGACTGAAGATGGTTCTTAAATAAAAAGAACCGAAACGTCTCCGGTGATTGAATCTGCATACAGTCTATTTATTGGCTGCTCCTGCCCATAATTATCCATCTTCACATCTCACAGCCACTACTTTGAACATAAAAAGATTTTTATTTATTAAATAAAGAAAGAAGTTTTTTAAATTTAATTATCAAAAATTAAATACTAAATTATACATTTTTTTTTTGTTTAAAAAAAAAAAAATCTTTCTTTAAAATGAACTCTTGAGCGATGAATATTAAATATTCAACTTTTTTATATTTTTCATATGAATTATTAATAAACCCCCACTGACCTGTAAGAACCTGTTAATGAAGTAACATTTTTTCTCTGTTCTCTTGTATTTTAATTAATTTTTAATTAAGGTCTTTTTTGGCATCTAAGGCCATTTGTATCCAAATTAATTGGAACGGGTAGATATCTCCTAACCCCTTGGACAAGAGGTGAGTGAGCCCCTGACATTAAAATTATTATTTGATTATTTATAAAGTTTCACTATTTGAGATACATCTTAAAATAATAATTTGGACTCAACTGCGAGGACATTATCAATATTCAAAATTTCAAAACCAGAATCTCATCTAATATTTAATTAATAAGTTATAAAAATCAGGGATGTATATAAGAAGGTGGGAGAGAGGCCTCGCCCCCAAATTTTTACAAGATTACACGCCTAAATTAGAGCGTTAGCTTTCTTTTGAGACACTTTGGTTGCCTATACTAAAGGCGCGGCGCCTTTATAGAAACGCTGCGGTGCGTCTCGTCTTTTCTATAAATAGAGCTAGCTATTCAACATGTATGTAACCAAGTTTGGTTCCGACCCCAAAACTCTCCCCTTTAAACTGGCTTCTTAAATTAAATTGTCCTTTTTTACTTTTTATTCCTTAAATCGTATATACGTACATATATATGTACGTATATATATATTATATATACGGTATATGGTTAATATAGGTATATATTTAGAAAGTATTGATTCATTTCAAAAATTCGAAATTTTGATGATGATGATACATGTGTTTTGGGGTCCCGTGAGTCCAAAAAAAGGGTTTTTACAACATGGTCTGTCTGTCTGTTAACAAAATATTTCAGAATGAAAAGAGCTAGCTAGGAGGTTGGAATTTTATATGTAAGTTAGGTCCCCCTCCCGGGACGCGACACGAACAAATTCGGTCAAAAAGTACTAGTACTTTACTCAAGTACTTTTTCAGTTTTTTGTGATTTTCTCAAAATTGGCTACAACGGTTTTGATTAAAATTCAAAAATTAATTATTTTTAGATGCTCTTTCAAAAGTATATTCTCATTTTTCTCTCAACATTGTTTGAAGCACACTTTACTCTTGTACAGAGGGACAATATTATGTCCCACCCATGCTTTTTCTACTTGTGATTATTTAATTGTGTTTATAAAAGAAAATTAAAATCTTTATTAGAAATTTTCTAGATTTAAACCATGAAAGTTTCCATTAAAAAATATATAATATTTTTTTGAAAACAATGAAATAATCACAAGTAGAAAACGCATGGGTGGGTCTTAATATTGCCCCTCACTGTACTTCATAGGAAAGATAGGAGAAATGGTTGCCATTGTAAGAAAATATAAATATTTGCTGATGTTTATAAATTTTATATCTTGAATTCTTGAAAATTAAATATAAGACGTTGACACAAAAATCTGGTGTGACAAGCACAGCACCGTACACAAACTTCCTCTTACCTTCGGTGTCACACCAGATTTTTAAATATAAGCCTTTATTTTTTGTCCAAATAAATTTTTTTATTTATTGATATATTAATATAAACATTATTTTTAATTTATGTTTAATTATGTTAATTAAAAAAAAATATGAGAGATTTAAAAAAAAAAGCTTTCATTTTATTCATTTTCACCTTTTTCAAATTAATTAAATCAATTACAATAGAAATATTTTGAAAAAATGCGAATGGCATGCTACAAATGCTGAGGGGCAAACAGGGCACAAAAATGTTAAAAGCAGGACAGGAAAGGGTTGGACGTGTTTTTCCTTGCCCGGGGCGTTAATTTCCCTTGTTACTGCCTACGCTACGCCTCCCAACCCCCAAATGTCCCCAACAGAATTGTTAGAGGCACATTAATAAAAGGCTCTGTATTATTTGTTAATAGGGACTTTCTTTAATTAATTCAGAATACTTAAAATCGTTAGCGTTTTAAAAAATGCAAGCGCAAATAAATTATTCAAACTGAATATAAAGAATTTTTTTGTTTTTGTTATAAATAAGAAAGTAGTTAGTAAGCAACGCATTTGCACGCTCTCTAAATACATACTCAATTTAAAAATAAAAATATGTATAATAAAAATTTGCCCGCTTCAAACGTCTCTATTTCTGGAAAATAATATTTTGAACGAACTAACGTCAATGGGAACAAATTTAAAAGATGATTTCTCATTTGGGAGGAAGAATTTACTAAATTTTTTTAAAACGAATCTAAAGAGAAAAAATCATTGTGTGGTTTTATGAAACCACGATGCAAGTGAAACTTTATTTCGGATCGTAGGAGTTTAACAGAAAATTTTCAGAAAATTATTCAATTAAGGGTATTAAAAGAAATCAATAGAGGCATGTTAAAAACTAAGAACAATATTTATTTAGTAATTGAAGATTTGAATCATTTTAAATTATTTTAAAAATTATATTTTATCAATTTAAAAATTGAATAATTAAATCTCACAATTATTTTTTATAATTCGTCATATATATTAAATTTCAACTTTCCTATTTTTGGCGTCACCGCTTGTGACGTCATGGCTTGTAGCGTCACGGCCTCTGATGTCATGGCCTGCAGCGTCACGGCTTATAACGCGACATGCTGATAGAATGGCGAAAAAATTTGAGAGGATAAAATAAAAGTTTCACTTTAAAAAAAAGTAAGAACTTAATATCAACTAGAGATGGGCAAAATCGTTCTTTTTGAGGAACGGGTCGTTCGCCGTTCGAATTCTGAAATGACCCGTTCACCACGACCCGTTCACCGTTCTTTTTTTTCAATTTCTCTTCCCCCCCCCCCCCCAACAAAAAAAACATGCCATGTTAAAATTTAAGAGTTAAGCTTAGGTAAGAATTCATATTTATTTTATTTCAAAAATTATACTATAAGTTACGGAGGGGGAGGGGGATAGTTTAGCTGGAAAGTTTACCACAAGAATATATAGGCCTATATATATATATAAGGTTATATGTAAAAATAAACAAAAAAATATAGTTTAACATTTTTAATGAACATTTTATATATTGCTGTTTAAAAATACAATTTGATTTAAATTTGAAGAAGTTAACCTACTTCTTCTCTCCGTTAAAATTTGTCCTGCCTTGGAAAATATCCTTTCACAGGGTACAGAACTGGCAGGAATACATAATCTCTTTAAAACGATTTGATATATATGGGGATATATTAGTTTCCTTTGCTCCCACCATAATAAAGGGTCTTGATCCCTTTTAAGCAATGGCTCTGCTAAAAATTTATCAATTTCCACAATGGCCAATGCCTTGGGATCCTTTATTTCACTAAAGGAATCGTTATCCTTGTCAAATTCCTCCCACAATATCGAAGTCGATGAAACCGAAGTTTCTATAGAGAGATTTTCCGGTGTCTCTCTTGTTGAATTCCTCGATTCATGCGAAATAATATTTTTAATTTGCCCAACCAAACTATCATACGTTTGTTTATATTTTGCAACGTTGTCTTTAAATCCCTTTTTTTTTTAATCTAGGGTCTAAAAGGACACTGAAGAATCAATTCTTGAGGCTAGCTTCTTTGGGATTAAAGTGATCCCATAATTCGCTGGACTTGATTGTGCTCGCCTTGTGGGACATCTGAAAATGTTTACTTTTGATATATCTTTATGGATTTAATTATAAAATTGGCATAGCTAATTATATTAACGATAGTTCTAAATTTAAGTCATGAAAAAAGCAGCCAATTATTAGGAAAATAGGAAAATAAACAATTTAGTTATATCGTGTATAAAATAATCAAATATTTTTTAACAAATAATAAAAATTAATAATTTATTTGGAATAAAATTTAATTAAGAATATAAAATAAAAAGGCAATTTATAGATATATGTTAAAAAATTGATATTCATTTTTTTATTTTATTCGATTCTAAATAATTTGATACTCTTATCTTTTTTAAGGTGATATATTAATTAGATATAAAAAAATCATTTAGCTTACTTACCTTATAAATTATTGAACTAAAACCAAGTAAATTTGGAAAATTTTGTGTTGAAGAAACCAAAGGGTGAATAAAAATAATCTGAAATAAGATGAATATTAATATTTTTAGAAAAACAATTCATAATTAGTTATCAAAATTTTATCAAAAATTCAAAAAAATAAAAACCAAATTTAATAAGTTAAAATATTATATAAATTAAAAAAAGTTATATATTCTATTTTTTTATTCAATTATAGTTAAAGTAAAATGATAATTAATTTATTAATTAGACATAAATAATAATCCAACTGACCTTATGAATAATTAAGTATTGAAATCAGATTGAAATATTGAACTCATCAGGAAATTAAAACCAAATAAATAATTAAACATGTGAAAAATAAGTTTACCGTGAAATTTGAAATACTTTGACAGAAAAGTTCTATGACTTGTATGTGTTTCTAAGTTCAGAATGAACCTAAAATTAAACATCCAAAGTTTTACCGAATTTCAACGAAAAATCCCGGACGAACTCGAAGGAGTAAGGAAGAAAAGCTAAAACACATGAACGGATGAACGGCCGTTCGCCAAACGAACGGATAAAACAAATGAACGGATAAACGAACGGATAAAACAAATGAACGGATGACCGGCCGTTCGCCAAACGAACGGATAAAACAAATGAACGGATAAACGAACGGATAAAACAAATGAACGGATAAACGAACGGATAAAACAAATGAACGGATAAACGAACGGATAAAACAAATGAACGGATAAACGAACGGATAAAACAAATGAACGGATAAACGAACGGATAAAACAAATGAACGGATAAACGAACGGATAAAACAAATGAACGGATAAACGAACGGATAAAACAAATGAACGGATAAACGAACGGATAAAACAAATGAACGGATAAACGAACGGATAAAACAAATGAACGGATGACCGGCCGTTCGCCAAACGAACGGATAAAACAAATGAACGGAGGACCGGTCGGTCGCCGAAGACAGGTCAAAACAACGAACGGAGGACCGGCGAACGGCGAACGGTGAACGGTTAAAAGCGCGACCCGTTCACTCCCGTTCACTTCAACGACCCGTTCTTCGCGACCCGTTCGCGAACGGAATGCCCACCTCTAATATCAACATTTAAAATTCAAGACGGTTTTTGAAACTGTAAAGTCTTTTTTTAATCACAGAAATCATTTTACTACTAGTCCTTGACAATTGCCCCATTCTCCTAAAATACGCCCCTTTCTAAAGTTTAAAATTTAAAGATCATTATTATTATTATTTGAAATTCCTATCGGGATCCCCGTTTATTTACCCGAGATGCTTCCGTGCACGAATACACACACCTCAAACCCAACCGGCCTCTGGCTGTAGCCAGCCGGCACCCCATAAAGTTGCATTATTTCCTATCTCTAACTCCTCCTGCCTTCATTTCTAGCTAATGAACTAATCCTTATTTCTAGTTACACCCGGTTCCTTTAATCCAACCTCTAATCCTCTATGCTGGGGAGGATGTCCTAGTTTGAGGAGGGACTCCCTCAACACCGGCTCCTTTCGGAGAATGCATCACTGAGAGGGAACCTTCTTTTGGTCCATTCCACAGGACGGGATGTCACAGCAACTCCCTCACCTCGTGGAGTTGCCTGATTTAAAGATCAACATTAATCAATAAACAAAGCCCCCCCTCTTTGGTTGAAAGGATAGAGTTGTTGGCAAATATCAATAATGATAGTATAAAAGCCACGGGGCTTGGGTTCGGATCCCACGCAGTCCGATGAATATTTAAATCAAGTGGATACCAAATGGTATAAATAAATGTGCATGGACTCCCAAATATTATTGCATCTTTTTTTTTCTAATTCTTTATTTTCCGGCTATGACTCGGAGTCATTCAGCCCTCACCATTTTTGCCTTACATCCTTATATCCTTGTAGTACATAAGTATTATTGTATCTAAATAAATTATTATTATTTGAAATTCCTATCGGGATCCCCGTTTATTTACCCGAGGTGCTTTCGTGTACGAAGACACACACCTCAAACCCAACCGGCCTCTGGCCGTAGCCATCTACCGGCACCCCGTGAAGTTACATCATTTCCTATCTCTAACTCCTCCTCCTGCTTTCATCTCTAGCTAGTGAACTAATCCTTATTTCTGGTTCCATCCGGCTCCTTATATCCAACCTCTTCTATGCTATGGAGGATGTCCTAGTTTGAGGAGGGACTCCCTCAGCACCGGCGTGTAGCCTACTCCTTTCAAAGAATGCGAGGAGGGCAGAGAGGGAACCTTCTTTACGTCCCTTCCACAGGACGGGATGTCACAGCAACTCCCTCTCCTCGTAGAGTTGCCTGGGGGCTATTGTGGTGAGATCCTATATTCCAATCCAGGGCTTGCTTGAGGATTTGTTTACATTAAATAAATATTTTTATTTAATGAAAAATCCCGCACGCCCAGGGTTTGAACAGGGATCTTCTTTGTAGAAGCTGACACCCTAGCTCACTACACCAGCGAGCCCCCTTCTAAATAAATGGTATCGTCAAAGTTTATACATGTATATGGCCTAAGATGCCAAAGAGAAAACAAAAGAAAACAATACAAATAAAAAGTCAATATTTACTTTGAGGGTGTGGGACTGGTGAACATTAATTTCTTTTACAAAACGATGTTTTTCTACTCACTCTGTTTTGACTTGTTTTTAGGTCAAGGTTAATAAATTTACTCGTACTAGAGATTCATTTTTGAGAGGTATTTATTTTCTGGTTTACAGATACGGCCATTATCCGTTTCGGCCCCAATCATCAGAACCTTAAGATTTTTGTAAAAATAAATAATTCTGTTTAAGGTTCTGATGATGGCCGCCTTGGGGCCGAAACGGATAATAATGGCCGTATCTGTAAACCAGAAAATAAATCTCTCAAAAATGAATCTCTAGTACGAGTAAATTTATTAACCTTAACCTAAAAACAAGTCAAAACAGACTGACATAGAAAAACAGTTTTGTAAATGAAATTAAAAAGTCAATGAATAATAAAGCTTTTGTTTAAACTCCTTTTCGGCTACTGAGGCCATTTAGGGTATGACTTTAGTAAATAAATTTTTCAATTACAATATACCATATGCTACCGGGGGACGTTCCACATGCTAATTGCTCGAGGTAACCAATCCCGAGTTTTCACCGCTTGACTTTGATTAACTGCAACGATTGTGGGGACTGTTGCTCTTCTCCGTTGCTAGGCTCCCCGGCAATAATAAAGCTTCCCCATTATTATTAAAAAAGATTTTTAAACTTCATCGATAAAAGAAGATTTATCATAGAAAATATTTCATTTTAGAAAATTCATTAAGTATCCGGGGCAAAAATGGCTTGTGAATAAAAATTCAAAATTAAAAATACCAATCTAATGAAATATTTTTAAATTATTTAAATATTTTCAAGAGACTGAGTGATTCATTCAGATTTGCTCTCAATTAGAGAGAAATATTTTGAATATGAATAATAATAATTTTGAAGCCGACTTTATCAAGATTAAAATAAAAATCAAACAAATAAAAGAAGTAAAGGCGTAGTAGGCCTATAAAATAAAATAAATATTAAAAATCTATTTTATTGTGATTGTACTATTCTTAGTCTTTTTTTTTTTTTTTGTATTTCCCTAAAGTACTTTGGAGAAATAATATAATACATGTAGCAATCCTTTTATTTATTATCAAAGTTGGCAAGTACCAAAAAGGAAACCTTCTACTCTCCCCCAAGATAATCGTGTTCAAAGCTTTTGGTCGCCTATGAATCACCAACCACCCTGTATTCAGTTATATAGTATAAAGACCCCTAAGGATCTCTCGGCTCAAAACTTCCCTTTTCACTTCTTCATCACTTTCAAATCATTTCGAGAATTTCCATTTTAGTGTCTGGGAATTGATGATAATCATTGGCTGGATTCTCTAAAAGAGGCTTTTGAGTTTCCCAGTAGCCGTTAATAGATGGTCCTAATCCTCGTAAAAGGCGAGTGGGCACTCGATGCTCCCACCCACCCATTCATGAGTTGTTAACTTCTTTTATAATCAATCACCGGCCTTAAAAGACTGCCCGTCTACTTCTTGATTAATTTACTTAATTTCTTTTCTTTTTCTATTGCTTTCTACATTTTGTTTCTGTTAAATCTAAGGAACAAATCTAAAAAAGAAAAACAAACTTTTGAATCCGTCTGATAGGAAAAAGAGCTTTATCATTAGGATTTTACAAGAGAACCTTGTCCGAAAGGGGAAAAATTTAATTTTTTTCTATTTTTGTTTAAATTCTTTTCTGTCTTTAAGGCTATTTAGAACTCGTCCATATTTCAAATTAAGTGGACTTCAATTTAATTGAAATAAATAAAGCGAAATCCTGAAGTTCGTGACTGTAGTCGACAATCGAAATCATGAAATTTTTAAATTCATGCATCTCGTAAAAAACTCCAGGGAATTGTTTGATTTTATTTAATTTCTTTTCTTTTTTTTATTTAACCAATCAAAGTGTGAATTAAAATACAAGTTTATGATTGGATGACTTGGAAAATTGAAAGAACCAATAAGATTAATTTGGGGGTCGGGCTTCACTTTAGTGTTTTATGACTAGGCGTTCTAAAATTTTCTCTTTTTTTTTTTGTCTAGCCGAAAGTCAGCCATACTATTTTATTAATAAAAATGGCGGAGTTTAAAAAGAAAATTTACATTTTTAAATGAAAATGAAGAAAAAATATTTTTTTTTTTTAATATTTTTGAAAGAGTAAACACGGTATTGTGTTTTTGTATAATGTTTATTTGTATATTTAGTTTGGATTGACATTTTATTTTATTATGTTTTTGTATAATACAGTATTTATATTTGTATACTATTTGTTTTGTATTACCATATTGTTTGTATTAATTGTTTTTATATATAGGCCTACATGTACATGTATTTTGTAAAAAATTTTTGTAAACCTGGAAGCCTATGGCTTGAGGGCAAAAGAAGAAAGAGTAAGCATGAGGCTATTTTAGTAAGGACCCTGAGGAAGATAAAGGAGAGAGAAGACTAGTATTTAATTAAGTCAGGAAGAGTTCTGGTGCTAATTGTGAAGGGTTTGCATCCATTCCAGGCGAATTCATTTCATTAGAGTTGGATGCCAATCAGACTGAAATTAATGGGAATAGGGTCTAAATGGCCTTAGATACCGAAAAAAAGACCGCTAAACAAATTTCAGAAAAGTCAGAGAAGAAATGGTAGCCTTAGCTCGGGTAACTTGTAGTCACCATCCACCTATACACCAGGTGTGAAGACCCGAATTTAATTATTTAGACAAGAGAAGGAAATATAAATATTTCTTCATGATAATCGATACTTTATAACAGATTCAATATTCGTTACTACTTTTGTTACTTTCTGTATAAATATATAGATAGTTTACAGAAATAAGTATTTTTGTATCATCCAAAGGATATATTAAAGATAAAAAAATTTAATACTCTTTTTTAAAGAGTTTATCTCAAAATTTTCTTTCGGCCTTGTCCAAAATTGGGATTTATTTGCATAAATATACTTTAATATTAAATATAACGATATATAATCGTCAATCGTCCATTGACGATAAACCAAAATTAAAAAAATAAATTTTTTATCCTTTGACGGTCTGAATTTATAATCTCCCTTACTATCATCTAAAAGCTATTTAAAAAATATAACCGAAGATTTAATATTTATATATTAATTAGGTTTAATAATTTTTTTATATTAGAAAATTCACATAAAATTTATTGGGATAAGCATTGTAAGCATCTGTGTATGTGGTGTGCGGAATTATAATCCCAAATTCTTCCCAACTGATAATTAACAATCCGTTGTTGTTATTTTTGAAATGCAAAAATAATTTCGGCCATTTAGAGGCAGGCTCATATTAATTTGTTGTTTAGGGGTGTAAATAAATCATGTTATCTGCTAAT
>JAKCPI010007530.1:0-14791 GCA_023213315.1 Euborellia annulipes
GCCACTGAACATTTTGAAATTGAATTTTCTTATTAAGAAGCATTGAAACAATTCCTTCTTCTTATGAAATAAAAGCGAATTAATAAACATTTTTATAAGATTTTTAATTGATTATCTTTTCCCATTATTCCAAACATTTCTGGCGGTATGTAAGTTTACTTTTCAATGTGTAGAATATGTATTGTTTATTATTAAAAAAAAAAATATATATAGAAATTTTAAACAATTGTCTTCTGCTGGAATATGTTATGTGTTTTTTTTTAATTTATTTAAATGAGATTTGGTGGTTGTGAATGAATGAGATTTTGATAGGGCAGGTTCAGTCATAAAGTTTTAGCGCTTCTCGACTCCTGTGATTCGAGATTGCTTAATGTCTCATCGTTTGGTCCGGTTCGAAAAAGAGCATAAAGGCAGTCATTAGTATACAGCATATGTACCTTTTTATGCTATTCTTTTCGATACGGACTGATGATGAGACATTAAAAAGATCTTCAGAAACGTCTCCGGAGTCGAGAGCATTATAAAAGCTTTTTATTTGGCTGAATCTGCCCTATCAAAATCTTAATTTATTTAATTACAGAAACTTCGAGGGCGTTAGTTATCTTCTCATCAGTCTAATACAATACAAATTCAGATAAAAAAATATATATTTAATTTACCAAGGCCAATGATATCGTCATTAAGTTACTGTCTAAATTTTATAGAATTTGAATTGAACAGTCTATTATCCAACTTGAGCGCCTTATTGCTGAAAATTTCAATTTCTCCTATTCAATTTAATTTAACTCCTTAGCAATGATAAATGACCTCATATAATATATATTATATGTAATTTATTTAAACTTGCTATTTTAGAGAGCTTTATTACAAGAGCGGATACAATGGGGGGGGGTTAAGGGGGTATTTACCCCCCCCCTCGCCCCGAGATTTGAGAAAAATATTTTTTATTTTTATTAATTAATTATATATTATTAATTTTATAAATTAATACTTAAAAATTTGATTTGTATTTATATTCTGGTAAACAAGTACAGAATGCGCCTTTAAATTACCGAAATTAAGAATAAATTGTGTGATGTGCGACCAGTCACACCAGATTATCGCCCCCCCCCCCCCGGGAAACTCCTCTGGATCCGCCCTTGGCTTATTATTTAGTTTTTATAAGAAAAAAAAACATCTCCAATAGTTTATATCACTTAATTATGAAATTTTTGCGCTCTTATGAATATTTACTTTTTTTCGATTTTTAATTTTTTTGAGAACTAAAAACCTCAAAAATTCGAAAACTATAATTTTAAATAGTCTATTTATTCGTTTATTTATTTAGGGGCAGTATAATATTGAAAATCTTTATTATAACTCTATATAATTTTCTATTAGACTCAATGGATAATTCAATATTGCGGTCAAGACAAGATGGCGGACGTGACGTATCCGTGACGTAGGCTTTCGACAATTTTCTCAGCTCAATGTCTCCCCCTACCTCCCTGGTTTACACATGAGTGAATGCAGGGAGGTAGGGAGGGAAGCTTTGGAATAAAAGTTGTCGCCTAAATGACGTCACAGCCGCCATATTGAAAAGATGAAAACATTGGATTTTCCATTGAACGTAATGTTAATATATCATCAAATTTCGGGCCTTTTTTTTTGGAAAATTATGTGAGCAAAAATTTTCTCATGAAGGAAAAACTCTTTAAAAATTATTTTATTTCAGCCGCAGGTCGTTTTGATATGCATATATGTATAAAAAAAATTAAATGTTGCGGCAATCATTCTCCTCCTAATGCTGTTGATTAGTCAATTAAAAAAAGAAATTATCATTAGTTTAATGGAAAAATGGTTACAAAAAAAAAAATATAAACAAAAAATATATTTATTAATATATTTAAATTAATTACCAAAAATATTAATTAATATAAATCTCATAATGTTATATACAAAAAATATTTTGTTTAGTATGATAAATTTATGCAATTAACTGAGTATATAGAAATGCCTGGACCCCCAATAGATACATTATTAAAAATACGAGTATCGTTAAAAGTCTTAAATGGCCTAAGTTGCCGAAAAGACTGTGTGTATGTGTGTGTGAATGTGAGTGTGAATGAGAAAACAAAGTGTGAATGTTTAAAAAAAAAAAAAAAAAAACTGACTATATATAAATATGACTGGTAGTTTTGAGGCACTTGTTATGATAAAAAAAAAAAAAAAAATACCTGATGTTTTCTCATCAAAATAAGCTTTTTAGGGGCTTGTAGAAAGAAAATGTTTTCCCAGATTCCTCTTAATTTTGCTGTCTTTTACTTGTTTTTATGGGTCGTTTCATGCATTCATATGCAGATCATGCCATGTTAATTATTTTTTAAAAATAAAAATAAAATAAAAACACACAAAATCAAGAATTCTTCAACAAAACAACTATCTATAACCTATACCTAACCTAGGCTTAAAATCTAAAAAAAAACAAGTAAATACAAATTAAATCATTAAAAACTATTTCAAATGTTTAAATATATGAACAAAACTATAAAACAAAGAAGAAATATCTAAGAAAAACTTTCAAAAACACGAGGAAATTGAAAACAAAATTGTATTGTGTCCTATGGAAAAGTCAATGTTTACATATTTTCAATATGGCCGACACGAATTTCTCCCCCTCTTTTTTGGAGCCACCCCCCACTCCTTCAAACAAGCCTTAGTGTCCGTATACCAAAAGTCGCGGGTTCGGACCCCAGGCAGTTCATTTTTTTTTTTTTTAACACACACACATTCATACAGTCTTTTCGGCAACTCAGGCCATATTATACTTTTACGATATCCGTTATTGGTTAATATACACATATTTGGTATCCAAATGGCTTAAATAAAGTAAAGGGGTTGGAGAGAATAACCAGCAACTTTACAGCTCCACCTGACGTCCTTTTATTTGGCAGATATTCCGATGCGTAGAACACACATCATTTCAGTGCCGCGAGGATATAGTAGGTGGGCTTAGTCTATTTGATATAAATCTACTATAATCTGTAATCCTACTATATCCTCGCGGCACTGAAGATGATGTGTGTTCTACGCATCGGAATATCTGCCAAATAAAAGGACGTCAGGTGGAGCTGTCAAGTTGCTGGTTATTTCTCTCCAACCCCTTTACTCTACTCATCCCAGCCTAATATTCAAACTACGTGGCTTAAATAAAATCATCGAACTGCCTGGGGTCCGAACCCGCGACGTTTGGTATATGAGGTTAGCACGCTAACCTCTACACCAAACCCAGAGGCCATTTGTATACCAAATGGCTTAAATAAGAATGCCTGGATCCCCAATACATATTTATATTAAACATACAAGTATCGTTTAAAGTCTTAAATGGCCTAAGTTGCCGAAAAGACTGTGTGTATGTGAGTGTGAATGAGAAAAAGTGTGAGTGTTTAAGTAAAAAAAAACCCAAAATCGGGATAGGTGGCCCCCGAAAAACAAGACCATTGAACGTCCGCCGGAAGCCATCGATACATGTATCTAAATAAATAATCAATAAATTTATAAAAGTTAAATGGCCTCTGCAGCCGAAATCCAATGCCCCCCCCCCCCCCCCAGAGTTGACAAGACAAATCAAGAACCAGTTGGCAGAAAAAATTTTAAATTTCAAAAAAAAAGAAGCTTTTCGTGATACACTCTAGTATATATTTAAATTGAATATTTATTCCTCAATTATTTATTTTTAAATACATTAGACTTTTCTTAAAACCGTTCTCTGCCTTCTCGTACGATATCTCTCTAAAATAAGTCGATTCCTCGGGTTGTTATTTAATTTTAATTCCATTTTAATGAATAATTCATTATAAAGAAATCTATATAGATAGGTGTTCTCTCCCTACACAACAACAACATGAGAAGAAGGAGGGGGGAGGGGACATTTCAATTTAATACTGAACCCCCAAAGTAATTAATTATAAATGGCAAATTAGAGGCCTACGATTCGTAGCGGAAGGGAGTTGGCTGCCTTCTTCTTCATGAATATGCATCCAAAGGGTGGATAGCTTGGCTACTCCGAGCGAGAGAGCAAGTAACATGAGCCTGCTTTCAATACTAGTACGTACACAACAACAACAACAACATCAACATCATCTCACTCTTGCTTCATCTATTCATTAACTTGCTTTAGATTTTAGATAGACAGGGTAGCTATAAAAACCGTAAATTGATCTCCTTCGATATAAATAAATAAATTTAAATAAACAAGGGGGGGGGGTGTTTAGCACTCTGGATCTCCTTAAAATGAAAATATATGTTATATATGGCGGTTTAAATAAAAAAAAACGACAGTTGTTTGTCTTACCTATTAATATTAATATACAGAGAGAAAGTATTGCATGGATCTCTTAGTTTTGATGGAAATACACGTTTTGAGGCCCACTATTCCCAAAAACAAAGTGGTTCCCGCAAATTGGTCTGTCGGTGTATGATCAAAATAAAGCATTAAAGTGCTGCTATATTTAAGTTAGTTACTCTCCTGAGGTGGGAAAATAAGCCTTTAGATCAGTGGTATAACTAGATTTTTTAGGCCCATAAGCAAATTTTAACTACGGGGCCCATACTAACATGTTTTTTGATTTGATATTTTAATATTTCTAAACAATAATTCATAAACAAAAAAAGTTTTTTTTTTTTTAACACTCACACTTTTTTTCCCATTCACACTCACACTCGCACAAACATTCACACTGTCTATTCGGCAACTCAGGCCATTTAAGACTTTAAACGATATCCGTTATTGATTAATATACATATATTGGGGGTCCAGGCATTTCTATTTAAGCCATCTGGTATCCAAATGGCTTAAATAAAATCATCAGACTGCCTGGGGCCCGAGCCCGCGACGTTTGGTATACAAAGTTAGCACGCTAACCCCCACACCAAGCCCCGAGGGCAAAAAGAAAGTTGATTAAATATATTATTTTTTAATATATAGATAACTATTCGCAAGTTTATTGCCAATTTGGGATATTTCTTGTTGCAATGCAAGTGTTAAGATGTTAAGGAAGGATCGACCCCGGGCTTGGTGTAGTTGGTAGCGTGCCTACCTTCTATACCCAACGTCGCAGGTTCGGACCCAGGCAGTCAGATGATTTTACTTAATTTGGATACCAGATGGCTTAAATAGAAACCCCAAAAGATTTTTTTTGTTTGACATTCATTAATAGCAGACTACCTCGTGATTTCAGGGGTGCACACATGTGCAGTTTACATGACAAAAACCCATGAATTGGGATACGAATTGCTCCCTCATCCGCCCTATTCTCCGGATTTAGCCCCGAGTGACTATTTCTTGTTTCCAAACCTGAAAAAATGGCTCGGCGGAAAGAGATTCAAATCTCTCTTTCCTCCAACGATGATTTTGATGTCCTCGACAAATCTTATTTTTTGGAAGGGATAAAAAAATTTGAGAAACTTTGGACAAAGTGTATAGAGCTCAAAGGCGACTACGTTGAAAAATAAAATAATTTTTTATCCAAAAACCTGTGTTTCATTCAAAAAGTCACGGACTTACGAGTATTGATCTCCCCTCCTATAATACAAGTAACATTAATCTATGAAGCCATTTTCTAATATATAATTTCTCTTTGGCATTCTGATCTTAAAAAAATATTTTCATTTTTCAAGATAGAGATGAATATAAAATTTTAATTGAAAAGATTGCTGACGACATACAAAAAAAATATATATTTAGTTTTACTTTTTTGTTATCTTTCACTTATCTTTATTAGAATATTCAGTAAAAAAAAAGGAGATTGAGTTGACTTATTTAATCATTTTACCCTCCCTCCCTTGGTCTATCCCTTGTTCCTCTCATCCCTTTGAATAAATATTGCTTCCAAGTAATAAATGTGAAACAGGACTCTCTCTCTCTCTCTCTCTCTCTTATCTCAATTTGTAAAATTAATATTCATTGAAGATTGCGCGCAATTAAATTTCAAAAATATTAACGTATTCTGAAATATTTTTAACTCTTCTATCTTGATGGACTTTAAAACATTGAAGGTGTATAACTTATTAGCCTTATTTGAAAAAGTTTTAAAAAAAGAGAGGCTAATAATTATTAATTCTTATTTCATTGATTGATATTTTCGCACTGAAGATACTCTCTTAGAGGACCGAAACGTCAGTTATAGCTTTTTTTTTTTTTTAGGCCTTCCAATTGATTTCATTTAATTTGTACCTTTTCTTATCAATATTTGTAAATATATAAGATGCTTAAATCAAAATAGTCTCCTCAACTGGCAATACACCGTTCCCATCGTTTCTTCCATTTTTGGAACACCTCCTGGAACACATTTTGCGGGACGGTGGGCATTGTCCTGTATCTATTCCTATGGATTGGAAACGACGTCCTTTCTATGTGTGAATTTGTGCCATGTGTTCAGATAATAAACAAGGAAGTCTACCAGGGAACCCTAGTACGCATGAGGGATGCTGTGCGGAGGAAGAGGCCTGAATTTTGGGAAATCCAGAGCTGGATGCTGCATCATTACCATGTGCCAGCTCACGCATCACCCCTTCCTTGTCTTCAGCTATCTAGCAAAACACCACATTTCCGTTGTGCCCTCTCCACCGTATTCTCCGGACCTAGACCCAGTAGACTTTTTCCTGTTTCACAAACTGAAAAACACGTTGAAAGGAGGTCGTTTCCAAACCATAGATGAGATACAGGAAAATTGGCAAATTTGATTCATCGAACTATAATTTTTTTAATGACTTATTAAAAAATTATCGTAATGAATTTTTTTGTTATCAAACAAATACAAAAAAACAATCTGTCCCAATAATCTTTAATTTTTTTTAAATTTAAAAATGAATTTATTGTTATTATTAATCACATATTAATTAAGAAATTTTTAAAATAAGCTTAGATGATTTATTTAAAAATCAACTGTCAAATAAATTAGTTCAGCATTCTTGCAATAGATGGCAGATTAGTCTAACAGCCGATATAGTATTAGCCTATATCTGGCCTATATTTATATATTTTTATGCTTTTATAAAAGATACATAATATATAATAACATTTATAAAGTATTTATTGTTAAAAGATCAATGAAAATCAACCAAATGCATTAAATATTATTAGCTACCATTCTGACATCTCTTGGCAAATTTTTGAATTACTTGATTTTTGGGCATCCTCTTTATGACACACAACGCCATCTTATCGGGAAAAACATGCATAACACCTTCGCTCCCGTTCCCCCTTGAAGATAAAAACACAATGTTTATTTCCACTCTCAAATATGTGACATTGAAGTGTACAAAACACATCACTTCGAAAGATTTAACGCATTATCACCTCCGGAAAAAAAAAAAAAAAAAACAGGGATGGGTGGACAACAATTTTTTTTTCCTCCCACCTTTCTATATATACATATATATATATATATAGGATTAACCGAAAAATACCCTCAAGTCTATTCTATCTACGGTAATCCTGATTGATGAGTTTCGGCCTCCCCCCCCCCCTTGTGACAGAAAAGAGAGCAGCTCTTGACCCCCCACCCTCCCTACACCTTCCTGGTGACGTCATCACCATCGATCATCGATGATGCCGCCATGTCCGGTCCTCAGATTTTTTTTTTTTTTTTTTGATGTGTCAGCCAATGACAAAGCATCGCCTCACGTAAACATCCATTCTTTTTTTTTTTGTTTTTTAATTCATACGCTCTATAGGCAAACAATAAATATTATTTTTGGCGTAAGATAACACTTATTATGTTGTCAAATTAAAAATAAATATTTGTCATTTGGGTGTTTAGTTTCTCAGCTTTCAACCAACCCGGTACCATTTATATTTGGTATTTTGTTCTTACATTTTATTATTTTTATATAAACCTTCCGTTAGACGCACCTAGAAACTCTTAAGTTCTGGCGCATATGTATCTGACAGATACATTGCTATTTTTACAACTAGAAAAATAAAAATTTTAAATTCGCTCTCTAATTGAACAATTTTAATGTACTAAACAAGGAATGAAACTAAAATTTTGCCCTCGGAGCTTGGTGTAGGGGTTGGCGTGCTAACCTCGTATACCAAACGAAATACAAATTCTACATGTATCTACCAGATGCAAGGGCGGATACAAGGGGGTAAAGGGGGTAATTACCCCCCCCCCCCGAGATTCGAAAAAAATACCTTTTTTTTCGCAAAAAAATTTATTTTTAATGTAAAATTTTTAAAATTAATACTTAAAAATATGATGTGTATTTATATTCTGGCAAACAAGTACAGAATGTGCTTTTAAATTACCGAAATTAAAAAAAAATAGTGTGCTGTTCGACGAGTCACACCAGATTACCCCCCCCCCCCCCGAGAAACACCTCTGGATCCGCCCTTGACCAGATGCATGCGACCAACGGGAGGTTAAAATATAAAATGTAGAAAAAAAACTTTAATTAATAAATATGTAGAGCTTTGTTTGAAAAAATGGAATTTTTTTCAATCAACGCACAGTGGTCTAGATTGAAAAAAAGTTGGCCAAAAGTCGAAAAAAATAATAGTCACAGAATGACTTCAGTCCCATATAATCTTGTAGAGGGATAGTCGGTGCATGTAAATCCAAAAGGAAAGTGAGATATCTTTTATAGTTCAGGCGCTACATGAGTTCAAAGTTAGCGTTCTCGGCAGCGCGCGAGCGACGCGCAGAGGCTCTGAAATATCAATGTTTGTTTAAATGCATATAACTTTTTACTCGAGTGTCCTTTTTCAATTCTGTTTGAAGGAGGGTGTTAAGGAAAGAATGTAGAATATTTACTGATATATCGTTTTCATTAATTTATACTCTCCTTTTTTAGAAATCATGTCAAAGTTGCGTTTTCATAATGGATTTTTTTGAAAAAACTTTTTCCTTCAAATAGCAAAAAAGTTATGAACCCAGCGGGGCCCACGAAACTGAGATATGGAATATATAGTTTAAGATGTCTTGTAATAGAATCTGCAAAAAAATCCTGGAGGTTAAAAATAAGCGACGAGAGAGCTTTTTTTTCATATTTACCCTATATGCCGTATCTTATTTCATATTTTTGAAATATTATTGTGTAGAAATATAATTTTTATTATTTTTTAGTTAAATAAGAGCTTATTATATGACAAAATATTTTTATTTTAAAGTTAGATAGGATTATGTCTATTTTTGAGCCCCGGCAGGCAGACTCTTGGTTAGTCTACGAGCTTTTTTTTTTTTTTTGAATATTTTTATAGAGGGTGTCTTATTGCAAAGTATTATTATATTTTTGAAATATTATTGTGAATAAATATAATTTTTCTTATTTCAATTAAATAAAAGTTATAATATATATTTTTAAAAATAAATATCATCATGACGCAAAAATGGATTGATAAAATAATCTTACTGGTCGAGAACTGTTTAAGATTATTCTAAACGATGTGAACTAGGTCTTGAACACGTTTCTTAAATGTTTGGACCAACATTTTGCATAATTTTATATACCTAACAATTTTTGACGAGTGATCCGCCATATATGATCCACCACTGCAATTTATTAAATTATATAAAATTATAAAATTTGTAATCAGCGACATCGAAAACGCTTATATACCAATTTTCAATCAAATCTAAAACTTTTTTCTAATTTTGGCCAACTTTTTTTTCAATCTAGACCACTGTGCAACGCTCAAATAAGCCATCAAATTAGCGAGATGAGTTTGACATTGTGCAAAAATTGCGCCCCCTGGAATCGAACCACAATCTACCGAGGCACAATATTTGCCCCATCAAACACAAACTCATCTCGCTAATTTGTTATAGTAATTAATGTTTTTAATAGAATTTCTTTTTAAACAGGAATGATTCTTTTTAAGCTCATAGTTTCATTTAATAATTCGAGAGAGATTTATTATAGGTATATTATAATATTATATTAAAATATTAAATTAAATCTTTTTCTAAAAGGAAATTGACCTCATTAACTTTTCTCTCTCCCTCGCTCTCTAAGTTCGTTTTTATCGGCATTTAAATTTAATAGATTTTTTTTTTTTTATTAAGGCAAGTGTTTCCTAACGAGATTTTCATTCATTTCAAATAAATATATATATTTTGCCTTTAAATTTTATTTCCTATACGATTACTTTGCCAAATTCTCTTTTTTTCTCTCTCTTCTATCATCATCATTTGGCATATGAAGAAAAAAGTTTTTTATTTTTCTACATACACGAACGCGTCTTTTTTTCTTTTTTTTTTTTTTTTGAAATAATTAAGGGATAATAAGTGAGGCTAATACCACGGCAATCTTTTTTTTTTTTTTTTTTTTTTTTTTTTTTGGAATGGGTGCATAAGGTCCGAAGACCTATAATGACCAATAGTCACATGCAGCCAGGAAGAAAATAAAAACAAAAGGAGAAGCATAAAGGGGAAACTCAACTGCGGGAACTGAGAAGATGCCTGTTGAGGTTAGACTTGAAAGTCTGAAGATTGTAGGTTTTGGGGAAGATAGACGCAGGGAGCTTGTTCCAATCACGGGAGGTCATGGGGACAAAGGAAGAATGAAATTGTTTTGTTCTGTTAGTCGTGATCTGAACAGCATAGGGATGCTGGGAAGATGCCTCTCTTGTGTTCCGTGAATATGTTGCATTGGGTGGGATAATTGATTTTAATTCGGCAGAGCATTGACCATGGTAATACCTGTAGAAGAGAGATAGTGCAGATACTCTTCTTCTATGATCTAGGCCTCTGTTAACATTTATAAATAGGGGTCATTTCAGGGGCATATATAGAAATTTTTTTCGGAGGGAGGGGGCTTGTTCTCAAAAAATTTTTCTGCGGAAAATTTTGTTTTTCGCGGAACCAAAGTTTTCCGGAAAATTTTGATTTCATTGAACATTTCCTCTTTTGCGGAACCAAAATTTTTTTCCATGTGCCGTTCGCGGAACATTTCACTCTTTCGGGGGGGGGGGGGGCTCCCTTATATACGTCCCTGGGTCATTTGGTAAAGTTTTGTTAGTTTTAGGCTAGACACATTTTGGATACGATTATGTACAAATACAGTCTACTGTACTTATACGTATAAATATCCTGACTCTCGAAATGCTATGGGAGCTATAGCAGAGTGCAGCGCCAAAATCAAGAAAAATTATAAATATTACAAGGTGCGCGTCTCGAAAAGTCGTTAGAAAGCTTTGACTACCCAGTTCCTCTAGGCGGCAAGAGATGGCGTTAGTTTTTTCCATAGGAATACATGGGATAAATTCCATTTCATTCTAGAGCTTCCAACTAAGTAATTAAAGGCAAAAAATTAATTATTCTTTAACATAATGATTACTAATTTAATTATCTACAACTTATAGAGCTCCTTTTTTTTAAAATATCATTTATTTAATGAGATTAATCTAAAAAAAAACATTTTTTTTTCGAAAATCAAAAAAAGGGCTTCTATAAGTTGTAGATATTTTAAATAGCTTAAATTTAAAAAAAAATTTGAGGTCGATAGCTTCAAAATTGTGGCAGCTGGAAAGTCCCAAAATTAGCACCCCGAGACGCGCACCTTAAGGCATGCATGCAAAATCTTTAACTTTTTTTTTTTTAGCCAAACGGTTGAGTCGCTTTAACAGAATTGGTTTTTCATTAAGTACTACACATAAAAAAATTTTCGTTCAAATCGGTGACATGAAGGCTATGCACTCCACTTGTTAGACCACTTTCATAATTATGGGCACAATTATCCTCTTTTGGCTACAGAGACAAATGCTCAATAAATTTCAAATAATTCAGTATCCGGACGGGCGTTCACCAGTCTTGTTTTTCGGGGGCCACCTATCAGCACCACTTGCATTTCTTAACAACGCGGATCTTGAAGGCAGTTGTTAATTCTTTTTGCCATAAATATAATTAATTATCACTTAACGCTAACTGATGATAAAAGGGGCCTTAACGCCTTGTAGGCTGTGCGAGTTTTGCTTATAGAATAAATAATAATTGATCATAAATTGACAAATTGGAAAAAATAAATGAGTATGTAGGCTATGTTAAAGATAAAAAAAAAAACCGTCGATGATTGTTTTGTTTTTATTAATCGAATGATTGATTTGCCATTTCCGACAGTTATTGCTGCCATTTAGATGTGGAAACAGTCTACTAGAAAACTATAACTCAGGATTTATCATCTCTCCCCTCATACTCGTTTTTTTTTTTGTTTGTGGACCGCACATAATGAAAAAAAAAAAAAACGATAAAAAATAATAGAAGAGATTTAGCTGGCAAACTAATGAACTTTTTTTTTGAAATCTCTCTTTTATAGTCTACTAGCTGTATAGCCCACCTTTTAGTTATGAAATAATTAAACGGCAAGGGTTAAGTCCGGACGGTCCGTATTTGGAACACGAGACCGGTTTGTCGTCCGTATCTGAGAAATGTCCAGATTTTACTATTAGGAACCGAAAACAAGGCCAAATTGGCTAAAAACGCAGATTTAATTTCTAAAAATGTTTTCATACCCCTGGAAGTCGTCTGCCCGGATCTGGTTCCAATAAATTATAGTAACCCTAGGCAGTGGCGTAGCGTATTTGAACTGGGCCCCCCAGCAACCTTTTTTCTGTCCGCGCGAACCGAAGGGGGGGGGGCTTGAAAATATAAAATTAGAGCCCCTTTAGAGCATATTTTCTATTAAAATTTTATTTTCTTTATACCTCGAAAATCTTACGTGATGGGGCAAAACTGATTGCATTTTTGGAATCAGCGCTACCCAAATTCACAAGAGTAGCTTCAAATACTCAGTCAACAAAAAAAAAAAATCTAGTGTGACTGGCGCACAGCACACAACTTTCTCTTACCTTCGGTAATCGAAAGTTGTGTACTGTGCTTGTCTCACCAGATTTTTTGTGTCGACATGTATTTAGTTTCCGACAGTACGGTACGTTCGATTTTCAAGATGTAAAATTTATAAGTATGGCAAAATATTTATATTTTGTTACCATAGCAACCATAGGAGAAATTCCTATCTTTCCTATGAAGAACAAGAGTAAAGTGGTCTTCAGAAGACTTCAATCACAAAATGAGAATATACATTTTATAGAGAATCTAAAAAATAATTGATTTTTGAATTTTAAAAAAAAATCGTTGGAGCAAATTTTGAGAAAATCGAAAAAAACTGAAAAAGTGCATCAGTAAAGTATTAGTACTCTTTGGCTGATTTTGTTCAAAAGCTTCGTGTCACGTCCCATGGGGGTGCCTAACTTAAGAATAAAATTTCAACCTCCTAGCTCTTTTCGTTCTTGAGATATTTTGTTCACAGACACACAGACAGACCATGTCGCCAAAACCACTTTTTTGGATTGAGCGGACCTCAAAACGTGAAGATCCATCAAATTCTCGACATCGAATTTTTGACATGAAACCAATACTTTCTCTCTCTATATATTAACATATATATAGAGGTACGAGAAAGTAAAAAAGGTCCTTTTGTTGCCCTGTGTAATTGACGTTATGACACAAAGTAATAATCATTGATAATAGTGGCTGTGCTATCAATGCCCTCTCAAGGGGTAGCAACCAGGGGCATTCGAATAAGGGCGCCAGACTTTGGGGGCGGCAAGGAGAGTTGTGTTATTATTGAATTAATAAAAATGTGTATAAAAAAAATTATTTGTTAAATATTTTTTAAAATAATGAAAATGTATTTAAATTTTAAATTTTTTGAATTCTATATTGACAAAATATTTTTTTTTTTTTTGGGGGGGGGGGCGCCAATCAATGTAGTTGCGCCTCTGGATTTGAGCTGATTGAAAGGGGGGTTGATATATTTGTCGAAGGCCATTCCCCTCCCCCTCTTCCTTAGCGCCTCGCTGTTTAAAATGGTGATAAATAAAAACCATGTGCAACTCCCAACTTGGTCGGTCTTTTTTTTTTTTTTTTTTAAACATTCACACTTTTTTCTCATTCACACTCACATTCACACAGTCTTTTCGGCAACTTAGGCCATTTAAGACTTTGACGAAAACCGTTATTTATGAATTTGTCTATATTGGGGTCCAGGCATTCTTATTTAAGCCATCTGATATCCAAATGGCTTAAATAAAATCATCGGACTGCCTGGGGCCCGAACCCGCGACGTTTGGTATACGAGGATAGCACGCTAACGTCTACGCCAAGCCCCGAGGGCATCGGTCTTTTTTTTTTTTGGAATGGGTGCATAAGGTCCGAAGACCTATAATGACCAATAGTCACATGCAGCCAGGAAGAAAATAAAAACAAAAGGAGAAGCATAAAGGGGGAAACTCAACTGCGGGAACTGAGAAGATGCCTGTTGAGGTTAGACTTGAAAGTCTGAAGATTGTAGGTTTTGGGGAAGATAGACGCTTCTTTGTTTTGCGCCCCCAGTCCAGTTGCGCCCTTCGCGCCGTCTGTTTTGCCACGCCATCGTTTCGGCCCTGTCCATAAATCTCAAAATTTGAGATTTCTAAACAATCAGAAGGGTTCTAATAAAGAACCCTCTTAGTTTTGTCGATTTTGATACATTTGTTGCCATCAAAAAATTACCCTTAATATTCAAGACCTTTTAGCTCCTCGGTAAGAGTGTCTTATTCTTCGCGTAAAGCCTTTTCAGTTCAATAGGAGTTTAAATTAATTCTTTTTTAAATAAAAAACAAATAATTATCCAATGGCTTTAGCAACAAGATGCAAATGGCGAAGCCAAAATTAATTCCACCTGTTTATTTAAATCTTTTTTTCTTTTTGTTGTTTCAGGTAAGAGAAAAGAGGATCTCCCCAACTTTTCTTGCTCTTGTTCTCTTTAA